>JANEYF010001210.1:0-54647 GCA_029963845.1 Rhamnusium bicolor | reverse complement strand
CATAACATGATGATTTTAAATGTATAAATATGTATATCTAATATATGTAAATATTTTTTCTTAATTTCTGTCGTAAATTTTGAAGAACTTATTATTTTAAAAAAAATAAATCAACTTTTAAAAGAGAGCAAGGGGAAGAAAGAGAAATAAAAATGTAAAGATAGAACGAAATGTAAATCCCTAAAGAATTTGACAATATAAATTAATAAACAGTTGAAGATAATAGATATTGGTTGTGTTAAAACAATATCCTTATTTAAACTGGATGATGTTAATGAAAGATAAAAAAATGTTTGAAAATAATTATTAGCAAATGATTTTTTTTTTAATTTTAATTAAAAATCAAAAAATAAATATACTAGAACGAATATCTAAATATTCTTATTCATTGGCGAGTTGCCCGCTTTTTAGTGGGTTATTTTTCAAAATAAGTCACCTTGAGATTCTAGCTCATTTTGTCATAAAAGAGGAGTTAAATATGATTTGAAACAACTACTCAGCGGGAAATACCCCGACCTGCATTGGATTACACCTTTCAAATCATTATAGATCGATAGCCAATATCATTTGTCAATTCCTAACCAGACATAGACCGGTTTAGACCATACGAGAAGTATCATACCTCTCACCACTACTCACTTTACCTTAGTTAGTATATGACTAGCAGGTTGGCCACTATCATTTGTCTGTTTCATAACCTATGGCATACTGAGGAGAACAAATAGAGTGCGAAACCGGTCTATGTCTGGTTAGGAATTGACAAATGATATTGGCTATCGATCTATCCTGATTGAAGGTGTAATCCAATGTAGGTCGGGGTATTTGCCCGCTGAGTAGTTGTTTGTTCAAATCATATTTAATAACAGTTGTTTAGTCCACCTGGGCTAGAGGTCGCCGCTCTCGGTACTTGTTTCGCAAGTCACTCCGCCACAGAGACATCTATGATGTCGGTCGGATAGTGAGCATTTAGACCATACGAGAAGTATCTTACTTCTCACCACTAGTCATAAAAGAGGATCTTGTGATGTTTTATTAAGGCTTAAAAAGTTGTCATATGAAAATCAGTTAATACGCAGAAATGTCCAGAATTTCAGAACAAAATGATTTATATTTCGTGAAGAAACCCCTTGTCTTGCAATTACCACCTTAAAATTAATATTCTTATGTAATCTCCTCTCGTCCTATGGCCGAGGAATTGTTCCTGATACAAGTGAAACAGCTCCATATCCTTTTGCCATCATATCCATCTATAGAATGTTGTAATGATAAACATATTATAAAGAAAAATAGAGGTACTTGTGTTCAAGGTAAGAAATTAATATTTTTTCTGTTGTAGGTCGGAGATATTTTTGTCATTGCGGGAGGAATTACAAAAATCCTGAAAGTTTATGTAGGCATAGAAAAGAATGTGGCGCAGAAAAAAGTTCCAGTGTCCGCATTGTAAACATCGGACACACAGGCAGGATAATCTCAAAAGACACATGGCTCTTCATTATTTAAATAAATCGAATTTTGACCATTTCATATTTGGATAAAACGGGATTTTTTTAGAGTAATTAAGATCAGTAAGCGAAATTGTGAACGAGGTTTAAGATTTTTTATATTCATATACATAAACCGCATTATTTGATTTTCATGATAAAATAAAATAACTGATGTGGCCAACACAACACTTTCTTATACTAATATATATCATACACTGATGTAAAAGAATCATTCTATTTAATTATTCACTTAACTCAATTAAATTTTAATATCTTACCTTGAAATGATTCACTGAAATTTTAATTAATTAAGCATCGGCGTCGTTCGATACTGTCAATAATAATTCATGTCATATATTTTAATAATTTCTTCTTATTGACATTGACACTTTTGTAACTAAATTAGACAACACTGCTGTAGTGTTCCACGAAACACCAAAACACTATATACTGCACTCGACGCGCGTTTTGGCAACCAAGTTGGCATCATTTGGAGATGACTAAAACTAAACTTATGCTAACAATCTACCCTTTTTATACCTAAACTATTATCACGGTTCGCCGAACCGCCACGGTTCGGTGAACCGTGACCCACTAACAAATAAAGTGGACTAATTGGGATATGCCCTCTGTCACTATTCATACTATTTTTTACATTTTTTGATTTCCAAGCTTTCAAAATGTATCTAGCTGTCTAGTATTTGTTACATTCCTAATTAATCTTAAATTGCTATATCTATTCTATGGTTGTTCTCAAACTCATGTTGGGCTACACTAGACTTATCTGTTTGACCATATTTGAGATGGGCAATATGCTCTTTGAATCTAGTTTGAATTGATCGTCTAGTCTGTCCAACATATTTTTGATTACAGTCCTTACAGCTAATTTCGTAAATCGCCGACTTTTCCTTTGTTTCAATTTTGTCTTTTGGATTGCCTAAAAGTTGCTGAAGTTTGTTTTCCGATGAACGAACCACTGTCACACCTACATCTTTAAAAATCGTACCAATACCACGGGTGAATCGAAGATCGAATGGAATCGATACAAATTTCGGATTGCCTCTTTCATTTTGAAAGGCCGAAGAATTTTGAAGCGACTCTTTACATTTTCGTTTCCTAATTATTTTACCAATTAAACTTACAGAATATCCATTACTCGCAGCTATATCCTTAATCAATGCCTCTTCTTTTTCAAACCTCTCCATACTGAGGGGGACGCTTAGTAGACGATGTACTAGAAAATTAAAACTCGCCATTTTGTGTTGAGCACAATGAGCACAGAGTCCTTTGGAATATATCTTAGAGCACTGGTATCTTTTCTGTAAATGTCAAATTCTAACTTATTTTCACTATTTCTAATTACTAATACATCTAAAAATGGTGAAAGGTTCCAACCCACTCCAGGACTAAATTAATTTCAAATGTCAAACTGACAAATTTATCCTAATCCCATTTTATGAGGTCAAATGTGTAAAAAATTTCAGTTTACATCAGCTTTATTTAAGTACTTGGAAAATTTATTATTGGCTTGATATAGTAGACATGATTTATAATCCTTCATCAAGAATATATTTTTTTTGTAAAGACAGTACAAAAAGTTTATGTCCCGTGGACCTTCTTCAGCTGGCCAATTTTGCTCATCATCGAATTTATCTTTGGCCTTTAGAACATGTGTACCAAAGTTGATAACTTCATCTCAAGAACTGTAGCTACTATCGCGACACTACAGACACGCAGACAGATTTTTTCCATAAAGTTATGTTTTTTCATTATAATTCGTCGAGATTCGTCCAGAAATGCAATAATTTTTTTAATTTTTACAGGGTTATTCATTATAAATTACCCACTCCTTATCGTTGTTATTATTGCCTATAGCAAAAAAAGTTTTAAATAAAAGTTGTGTGGTTATGACTGAATTTTGTTAAAATGCTATCAAAAGTACAGTAGCGTGCAGATCTCAGGGTATACAAAATAAAATGTTTTTTTTTAAATCAGATACCCTGTATATTATTAAATTTGTGGAATGATCCTTTGTTCCTGATTTCAAAAATATACCATGTGTTACCCCTACCCTAAACCGTTTTTGAGTTATTAAACGTCGAATATCTTAGTTAAACTAGTTGCTGTAAATATGGAAAAGTTAACATTATTAAAGTGAGCTATGAAAATGACAATTATTATGTTTGATAAGTGATATTTCTTTAATGAAATAATCAAAATGATTTACAGTGAGGAAGAAAAAACCAAATATTTATATAAAATAGATAACAAAGATTTATTTAGGAAATTTAAATATAAATAAATGATAACTCATAAAAGATGTTCTATGTGTCCACCATTATTATCAATGCATAATTGATAACGTCTTCTTATATTTACAGTTGCACCGGAAATGGCTTCATTATTTACATTCAGATTGTTTATTTCAAGTCGAATCCTGTCTTTAATGACTTGAATACTATTATATTATTATTGACAATGTCTTTTAGAAATCCCCAAAAAAATGAATCCATAGGTCTCAAATCCGGTTAGGTGGCCATTTAATAGGTCCATTATTCCTTATCCATATTGGGAATACATTATTCAAATGATCTCGAACGGGTAGGACACTATGCGTAGTTGTCCCATCCTGCATTCAAATCATATCAAGTTCGGCTTCCGGAAAATTCTGCAAAAGAATATTTTCTGCTTCTGGGATAATTATTTCCAGATAGGTAACTCCAGTTAAAGTATGATCATAAAATATAGGCCGAACATTTTTGTTTCTGAAAATTCCACACCAAACGCTAACAGTTTTTGTTCCTAATTTTTTATTTGTTTTACCAATTTTTTTGTGTTGTGCTTGTTTTCCCACGACCTTCGATTTTTCCTGTTAAAACTCCTGCCGTAGAAAAGAATGATTCATCAGTCCATAATACTTTGGTTAAAAAATCGGGATCTTCATCCAACTTTTGAATCATTTGGCGGCAAAGTCCAGCCTTCTCATTTTTTGAACCTCTGTTAAAACTTGTATGCGTAAAATTTTATATGGTCTGTAGCTGTTATTTTTTTACTTACGTTGATTTGGAATAAATTTTACTTAATTGATCGACTGCATTATTTATACTACATTCAGAATTTTCTAAAAAATAATACAATGTTTCAAAAAAGTCTATTCGCGAATAAATATGGATTGGCTGACCTTCGAAATGAAGCAGTATATCTAGCTGTTCTTCCTGGTTTGTTTGAACTGCACGTGTTTTTCTACTAAAACTGGAGGTATTATTCACCTTTCGGTAATTATTTTTGAACGTATTTTCTGCTGGTGTTGGACGATTTGGATACAACACCCTACATGCTCTTTTTGCTCCACGTTTATTTTTGTTATTTTGTATATAACAAGTAAATATTTGGACTTTTTCTTCCTCACTGTAAACTATTTTGATTATTTCATTAAAGAAATGTCACTTATCAAACATAATAGTTGTCATTTTCATAGTTCACTTTAATAATGTTAACTTTTTCATATTTACAGTAACTAGTTTAATTAAGATATCCGACGTTTAATAACTCAAAAACGGTATATGGTAGGGGTAACATATAGTATATTTTTGAAATCAGGAACAAAGGATCATTTCAAAAATTTAATAATATACAGGGTATCCCATTTAAAAAAAATATTATTTTTTTTGTATTTCCTGAAATCTGCACGTTACTATACTTTGATAGCATTTTAACAAAATTCAGTTATAACCACACAACTTTTATTTAAAACTTTTTTTCTATAGGCAATAATAACGATGATAAGGGGTGGCTAATTTATAATGAATAACCCTTTACCTTTTTCATCTTTCATTCATTATGTCTCTTTTGGTGATACCACATTTACAAAATTTAATGTGTCACCTAAAATGTTGTTGAAAATCTTAATTGCCAAATTTGGGAAGTCTCCTATTAGTATATTTTGAGTTATCGTGGCCACACATATACACACACACACGAACCGACAGACATCATTCGGAAAATAGTCAAAATGGTTTCAGGATATATATCAATCAAAATTTCGAGGTCGAAAAAATCGCGATTACTATAATTTCTTATATTAGGTATAAGAAAGTAAAAGAAACAAAAGAACTGAAAATAATAATTAAGCTTTTCACAGATATTCGTGATATTTGTATTTCTTAAAAATAAATCCAAATATTTAGGTTTAAATAAATCTTTGGATGAAAAGAAAAATCTTAAACCGACGCGACGTGTTCTCACTCCTCGTTTCTAAAATATTATTATTCTATTGTCAGAGTTCACAATTACTACGACTGATTCTGCTTGTAAAGCTGTAATTCTCCGTATTATTTATTATTTGTACATTTTTATGTTTTGTGTATGAAAAAAATTTCAACCATTCTCAATAAACCTGTAGACATAAGATATGTTTTCATTGTCGCCACCTAGTTTCAACAATTTAAATATTTAATGATATACAGGGTGGGGCAATAGTGCGTCCGACTTCGATACGTCGAGTTCTATGATAATTAGAATCTTGATTTAAAAACATAAATATACTAGACAAAAAGGTCTAACTGAAAATTATTACAGTGTGAGATTCTACAGGGTCAACTAACATTTTTTAAAAATGGAGTACTTCTAAAAGCATTTATTCTCCTTTACTTCAAATTTTGGATTGTTGTTGATGTGATATTTTTATGGGCATCATGTAACATGCTTATTATAATACCTTCTCTTGAATTATTTGAAAAAACCCTCATTTTTAATTTTTATTGCTGAGTTTTGCAGTTATTGTTCAATAAATTGGAAATGATCATAAATAACCATATTTCAATCCTACATCACATCGTCCAAAAAAATATACAGGGTGTTCCATTTGAAAAAACTGAGAAAATTCAGTTCAAAAAGTTGTAAATTAAAAATCCTTTTTGGCTTTTTATTTCTTAAAACAAGTATTCTTTGCATTAAAAACTGTAAACTGGTTGTAAATTTTCAAAGATTTGACATTATTATTAGTTGGTGTAAAAAGTCAAATCAATTAAAATGCTTACCCTCGAACAAAAAAATATTTATTGTACGATGCTATGGGTTAGGGCAAATTAGCTGCAAAGCGTTGGTTAGGCAGTTCGAACAAAAGTTTCCAGGGGTTTCAGTAAGCGACGTTACCGTTAAAAGTATTGCGACAAAATTTTAAAAATTTTGAAAATCGAAAGAAAGCCAAGAAAAAATTGGACGAACACGATGCGGCAACAATTTTGGCTTTGGGCGACATCAGAACAAACAGCAAAATCTCATTAACACGTAGGGCATCAGAACTTGGCGTGAGCAAATCACATTTGCAAAGAATATTTAAGATGAATAAGGTAATTTCGTACAAACCTAAATTTCGCCACACTTTGGAATCAAACGACGAAGGAAAACGATTGGACTTTTGTTTGTGAATTGGAGAGAAGTGTCTCACGGAAAGAAATTTTGAACACATTATTTTTTCGGACGAAGCCACATTTACCACTAACGGAGTTGTTTCCTAACAAAATTGTAGGTACTGGTCAGATGAAAATACACATTTTAGAGTTACTGATATGATCAGAGCCATACCTCTTGAATATATAAGAAGAACTTACAAAGAATTTAGAAGAAGGGTGGAATTATGTAGTAATTTATGTTAGGAACCATTTGAATAGGATTTTAGTTGAATTAGTTGAAATTGTTAATTGTGTTAAAAAATAAAAAGCTATTTAATTTGTAGTCTTATTTATTTATTTAGTTTTTTTTGTTCAAATGCAATGAAAGTTGGCATATGGCTATAATTTTCAAAACAAAACATTTTATTCAAATAGAATTTTTCCTCAAAATCAATATAATGAGCATTTTACCTACAACGATTTATTGTCTTCTTAGATTTACTCGGCGAGTTAGATCCCTTTTGAACTGTAATTTGGTGAAAATTCATTTTAGGTCAAGCAGGCCGAGACTGCAAAAAATTAAAGTCGTACTAATATTTTTTTTGGAATATATCACACCTATCTCAAGGTCAGTCCGGGGACACACTGTATAAGGGGTTGCATAGACATGATTACGTACAGGAAAAATTGAAAATGTGGCATTTGTCAACAGAAATTGTGTAGAAAGTATAATTTAAAATCTTGCATGCTTTTAGTTCACAGATAAGATCGAATTTGTGATACTATTAAATGGAAAGTTATCCGAAAATACGTTGGAGTTGCCCATGGAACTGACTGTGCTGTATTTAAACGATTTGTATTTGAGGAGGTGAAATCTGTTCATTTAATGAACATGTGAAAATATTTTCTTAACCGTTCACAATGCACCTAGGTAACCCTTTGAAAATCCTAGGATTTCATGTAGGTAAAAGGAGACGAGGCTCTACAGTTTATTTTGGAGTACATACCACATCTAGGACATCAACAGTTCCCTTTCTCTTCTTAGTCGGAAACAACTTACAAGTCCAGGATGAAATCGAACAAGCTACCTTCGGTAACAAGTAAATAGCGTTAATCACTGTACCCACTTTTTTACCACGCCCTTATAATGTTCTTTAATATCGAAAAAACGTGCATAGAATGAGGCCTATATGTTAACTGAAATTTGAGATAGCAAGGGGAAAACTGTAGACAAAAAAAGCAAGTAGAAATCTTAACTGGAAATAATCAGGACGTGTCAAAAAGTAGACTTATCTTTAGTAATTAGTTTATATTTGATATTTTAAATATGTATAATGTAGACACTTTAATCACATCATATGCTGTGCTTTAATCGTATCATAAGGAAACACATTTTGAGTCCCAGCTGTAAAATGATACATAAACTCATTTCAAAATCATTTATACACATAATAATTAATTCAGTTGTATTTATGTTTTTGTTTAGAATAATGGGATAAATATATATATTTTTTAGAAACCAATATTCTTGTGAAAAATGTGGGAAAATTTATAAATACGCACGTGGTTTAAGGAGACATAGAATTGAATGTGGAAGAGAGAAACGTCTGATGTGTTTATTTTGTCCTCACAAAACTCACAGGAAAGAAAATTTGAAAGCACATATGCTTATGAGGCATAATACGCTAATTTAATTATCTGATAAACTAGTGTAAAGCAAGGAGGTATACACTATGTGTATTGAAGTATTAGACATAGTACATTGGAGGAGGACTGAAATACTGCGCGTAGTGTGCACTGTTGACCGTACGACAGTTAGATTGAAAATGAATTTGCTAACTAGCGACGGATTGTCTGCCTCTGGTTTACAATTCAACGTTGCCATTTAAGAGACATGTCTTATAATTGAATACGTATACTGTAAAGAATTTGTTTACATTTCCTTAATTACTACAAGAAGTTGAGCTGGCGCGTACCTGTCAAAGTACCACATGCGGGACAAAACAATTATGTGTCTTCTGATAATCATACGTGCTGCCGACATCGGATGTATTTTATGCTATCCAAAGATTAAGAAAACAAATCTTATACGAGATGTTTGTCCTATTTTAATTTATTGTTCAAATTGTAAAGAGTACAAAATACATATTTTAAATGAATTTACGTAATTTTATTAAAAAAAGTAATAATACATTTTTGAGGTTTCAACTTATGCTCTAATGCATTAAGGGGCATTTTTAGAGTTTTCTGGTAGGGCTAATTATACAAGAAACGAAAAAAAAGTGAAAAATATTAAAACATATACAAAAGTAACAGAGAAATAGCTACATAAATAATAAGGTGCTTTTATTAAAACGCGACGACTTGGTTGACATTCGTCGTCGACAAGAAATATGTTGCTAAATTTTTTAATTCCTGATATCTTATGGATTACACTATAAAGTTTATAACTTGTACTATTCTTATTCTAATTCTAATTCTATATGTACGACGTTTCTTAGTCACCTGGGGAAATAAAAATATTGTCCAAAACTCTTTCTTGGTAAAATTTAAGATACACATTAATATCATCTTTGGTAAAAATAATATCAGAACAATTGAAACCAATATTTATAATTTAATTTTCATAAATTTCATATTAATATGACGTCATATAATTATGCAATCTACGTAAAAAAAGTTATGACACACTGGTTGCCTAAATGTAACAATGGAATTTCACTCCTATGTTCATGAATATAAAAGCGACATTGTCGAGAGTTAGAACACAGCACAGAATATTTCCCATTGGAGAAATGTTTTTAAAAAAAATTTTGAGACTACTTGATTTTTTAGGGCAATTTTTATGTTTGCATTTAGAGTACACTGAATGAGAAATGAGAAACATGTAAACGTGAGATTTTTCGAATTGGTTTAATAACTACGACCAACCAAAATTTCCGAAATCACAAATTTGTAATTAGGTCAACTTTTTCAAATAGCAACATCTTTTAGACACATCGAGAAAATACGCTTATCAAGTAAGTATGCCGTGGAAATTGAATAACACTAGATTCAGAACATTCATTTTGTCAACAAAACAACGCTGCAAATAAAAGAAGTGTGCTGTCCGAAATCATTTATTTTAACAATAAAAAAAAACATATTGAAAGATTAATTAAAAGGTAGTAAATGTTTAAAGTGCATCCCCCCGTCTTCTTGACATTTTCTGGCTCGATCACTGGTGTTTCGCATAACATTTCGCAACATAACAGGAGTTATACTTGCAAAAACTTCGCGGATACAATTTTGTAAAATTTCAAGTGCTTGAGGGGATCTATAAAAAAACTCGTTCTCTCACATAACCCCACACAAAAAAAATCTAAAATACTTAGATCTGTTGAGCAGGCAGGCCAAGGTACAGGTCCATTCTTCTTGTTTCCATAGCACACTTTTAATATTTGCAGCGTGGTTTTCTTCACAAAATGAATGTTTTGATTCTAGTTTTATTCAATTTCCACGGCTTACTTACTTAATAAGCGTATTTTTTCGATACTTTAATTATTATCCACCAAAGAACTTGTGTATGTACTTAAAATTTCAAAGTTGGAGTCATTTCCGGGGAAACCCGAAGTGATGGAAATGTGTCAAATAATGAAAAATTGGCCATTTTTGGTATATATTACCTTTGCCAAGTTTAAGACTTACATCTTGAAAACTTTGGAAACTATGGCTTGTCTAATGATTCCATTGACAATTGGTATTGCGCATTACATTTTTTTTTTTTTTTTTTTCGGTTTCCCGATGCCGGTCAGTCCTCCCGTGGCCTCCGACGCCTCACGGGAGTCGCGCCGGCGCATCAACTACAGCCACTCCCCACATCCCGCAGGGTTAGTGACTGTAGATACCAGAATCGTGTGCCCTAAGCAGACGGAGAGAACCCAGAATGACCGCATTTTGCATTTGACCTGCCAGCCACTCGACTGGTTTTTGGCAGGCCGGTATGATCTTCAGTTCCGAGAGCAGCGTAGGCTTTATCCCTCCGAGTACACCGATAATAAGGACGACCATTTTGACCGAGTAGCCTGGGTACAGCACTTGAGCTCGTACCGGAGATCGCGATATTTGGTCCGTTTCTCCTCCTCCTTCAAGGTGATGTTTTTCTCCGCAGGTGCCGAGAACTCGATGACATACATCACCTTGAGTTGATGGTCGAGGAGGACTATGTCAGGCTTGTTGGCTTGGATTAGCCTGACAGTCGGGAACGAGTAATTCCAGTAAATCCGGCATTTCTCGTTCTCGACAACGGACTCAGTATCTCCGGGGACGTAAGGCAGCACTGGTGTCTGGTCTACCCCGTACGAGTGCCTTAGATGGTAGTATAGCACTCGTAAGGCCGCGTTATGTCGGTGGATGTAGGCCGAAATCGCATATATGGGGCATGCAGAAAGTAAATGCATGAGCGATTCCGGCGCCTGATGGCAGGTCCTGCAGTTGATATCAGGAACCTCTACACGCCACACGCGGCTACGGTAGACCAAGGTGTTGATAAAACCATCTTGGCAGGCCATAATGAATCCCTCGGTCTCCGACTTAAGCCCTGCTGACCTTAGAAAGGCGAAGGTCAGCCTGGTCGATAAACCCAGTGTTTCGATGTTCTTATAGAAGACACCATGCTGGGGGTTTATCGACGTGCTGCCGAAACAGATGTTCCTGTTCGGCAGCTCTAATTCGGGCTTTCAGACGATTTGGCTGAAGTTCGGTGACTGACTCAACATCAGCACCTCGCCGGCCTCCTCGCCTGATATCAAATGCGAGACCGAGTTCATCGCGCATTACATTATTATTATTATTATTATTATTATTATTATTAATAAAGTTTATATAGTGCACCGTATTATATAAATTCTAATGTGCATGGAAACCAGTGTGTCATGACTTTTTTCGTAGAACAACTAATGAAACAAAATGATTATTAGATAACATATATTTTTTATCTTAAATATTGTATTTAGTAAATTCATTCTCATGGTTTGACCATTTTTTGTCTTTTTTTTGTGATTTTAGGTTAAGAAAATTAATTATGCATTTTTTAATAAACTATTTTTAGGAACTGTGAGACATTACTGTCACTGTGGAAGAGGGTACACCAAAAAAAGTTAATTTATTTAGACATCGTAAAGACTGTGGAAGTGATGAAAGAAGACTTCAGTGTCCCCATTGTCATCATAGAACCAACAGATCAGATTGTTTAAAAAAACATATCGCCATTCGTCACACTGCCACAGATTTATATTCAACCTGGGTACACAAATAAATTTTTCATAGAATATATATTAGGTATTTATTTTAACGTAAAATTACTAGACAAACAGAAGGGAGAAGATTGCTAAAGATCTATGACAAACTCCAAGCAAGCCTTCAATTGCTCGAACAAAACCTGCCATTGAATAGAAATATTTGCAATAAAAATATTTACGAAATCCTAAAGTCAGTCGGTTGTAACCTTTGAAGTGACGACACTAGCACTGACGTAGTTACCACTGTATCTGGCATCATCTGGATGATTAAAACTGTTTTAATCATCTCGGTGTAGTATAGTATCCAATGATGCGTATATCAAAAATATATCCTTGTAGTATAGAAACATCCTGTTTAAAAAATCCGTAGGATTCATTGGGGTTGACGATTTACATTCAGAAAGATGTAAGGAATGAAATTCTAAAGGTTACCAAACAAAATTTTCGGTTTTTTTTTTAACAAAAAACCGTAAAGTTATAAAAAAGGGAACGCGCAACTCCAGCATTTTAAAAGCATTGTAAAATAATTAATAATTAATATTTTGATCTAAAATTTTTAAGGCATGTCTTTTTAACAGTTTTTCACAACACTGAGGAACACCATTTTAAAATTTTAACATTAAAAAAAATTAAATAGTTTTTGAGGTAAGGTATGAAATCAAAAACAGCATAAATATCATAAAATGCAAGTTTAATAAGGTAAAAGTGAGCATATAACAGCAATAATAGTAATTGATTAAAAATTAATAATAATTGATAAATAATAAGATTAATAATAATTGATAAAAGTTAACCTTTTATATTTCTAAATATACATTTTGGCAATTATTATGAATTCATTTACAAAGAGAGATACGGATTTAATTTTTTTTTCAACTATAGGAGATGGTTTTACAGCCTGCATTACATTTACAAGGCTTTATTAAAGAGTCTGGCAAAGGGGATTTTAACGTCCAAAACGACTCGACAACAATGTAGCCCAGTCTAATACTTTGGAACAGATATCAAAATCTTAATAATTAACGTGTTATAAACTTAATAATTAATTAATTAATTAATTATTAGTTTATTAATTATTATTAAGTTTAATATAGTTATATTTACCTCTAGCAGGTACAATATAATTTTTTCCACAATGTTGTGGAAGACCTTTAAAAAGACATGCCTTAAAAATTTTAGATCAAAATATTAATTTCTAATTATTTTGTAATGGTTTAAAGACGCTGGAGTTGCGCGCTCCCGTAATAACCTTACGGTTTTTTGTAAAAAAAAAAAATTGTTTGGCAACTTTTACAATTTCATTCATTACATTTTTCTGAATGTAAATCATCAACCCGAATGAATCCTACGGATTTTTTAAACGGATTGTTTCTTGGTACCCGATCTATTAAATCAGAGCATGTGATGTCATAGCCTCGTCTGCGGCCACGCAAAAAAGACTCTCCGTTGCTTGTGAGCTTTAAAGACGTGTTTTTTTAAGAATCACGATTTCGAGGTGCGCAACACGCATAGCGCAATAACAAAAGCAAACTTTGGTGATTAGCGAAAACGGCATGTTTCTACAATGTGCTATTCGGTGTTCACATTCACGAGATGGATGTCATAACAGCTCAAAACGTAAATATACATACATATAAAATTCATTCGTCCAACTGCTGTGATTTCACACTATTGCTTCATGCGTGTCGCTCACCCACGGATGTGTTATTCTTAGAAAACACAGCATTTTCTAAGAATCACGAATCCATGTTGCATAGCTTAATAGTACAAAACATGGGTATATTATCTAGATATCATAGCGAGTTTATGAACTAAAATTGATACAAGAAAATTAACTGAACGAATTGAGTGAATTTAATTTCAAGAAAAGAAATACATGGTAAACCCGCGAGAATTTTTAAAGACATACATCAACTAAACGTTTGGTACGATTCTAAAAGTTTACTTATTAGTTGCTTGTAGTCCTCAAAATCCCCTGACTACGCTTACAAATGAGTTCCAAGCTCTGAGTTCCTGTCTGTTGAATGTTCGTTTAAGACGTGCATCGTCAATCAATTTTCTAATTTGAGGCCTTAAGTTTGGCGTCTTTTAATTGGGGATAATTTTTTTAATTAAAAATTGTGTCCTTGACCATGTATGGGATGGGAAGAAATGGTCGGTATAGAACAATAAAAATAAACGTTATTCTTTTGCCGACGTTTCGTTTACTCGACGCAAACTTCTTCAAGGCTTTAAAAAATCTTGTAATATTTGGTATATGCCCAATCCAAAATTGATCCTAATTTGTTCAAAAAAGCCCAGGTTCTTGTCAGTGGTGTTTGACCGAAACAATTATATTTTCTTAATTAAAAATTGTGCCCTTGACTATATATAGGATGGGAAAAATGGTCAGTACTGGACAATAACAATAGCAAAAGAATACTGTTTATTTTATTGTCCTGTACCGACCATTTCCCATCCTATATTCAAGGACACAATTTTTAATTAAGAAAATTATAATTATTTCGGTCAAACACCACTGACTTTCATCCATTTTTCATGGGCTTTTTGAGCAAATTAGGACCAATTTTGGATTGGACATATACCAAATATTATAAGATTTTTTTAAGCCTTGAAGAAGTTTGCGTCTATTTACGTCTATTTATTGTTCTGTACCAACCATTTTTCCCATCCTATTGGGGATAATGTTCTCTTAAATATTTAAATCCTTTACCTTCTTTATTCATAGCCTTCACAAAATTTTTCATTGGCCCAAGTTTAATATGAAGAGGTGGCAAAACTACTTTTTTGGGGTCAACAAGGGGTACATATTTAACATTACAGGTATTAGGGCTGATGGCAAATTCTGATTTTGATTTTTTGGTTTTCTTCTTTGGAATATCCCTCAGTTCTTGTTACACAAAAAATTGCAATCATCAAAATGTTTGGTGGGTTCTCTAGTCTAGTTCACAAGTGTTAATTAGTGATAAAGGTCGAAAAATATGGGCGATAGCTCATTGGATTCGGCATGACGTCTAGAAAAAATAAATAAAAATTGTTTACCAACACAAAAAAAAATTGCAAAAGTTATTAACACATTAAGATAAAAAAAAGGCATTTAGTTTTTCGCAAATAATTCAGAAGCTATTAATAATTAACAAGTTTAAAAAAGGATTCTTAAAGAGGACGAAATTTTCGATCAAAAAGTCCTATCTCCCGGAACTGTACTTCATTATTAATAATTTTAATTTAATGGGACGCTACCGCAGACCTCAGAGTCTGACTGTAGCAACAAAAAAAAATTTTTTAGCTGTAAAATATTAATTGAAAGATTTAAAAAAAATATAGGATTATCTAGACATCCCAGGAACAATATCCACTTAAAAAAAACTCTTTTTCATCAATTTTTCATTAAATGCGCTTATTGTTAATGAACAATTTTTTTTGGAGTTCACGTAATTAACGTGAAGTTTGTCTAACAATATAGCAGTAAAGTGTAAAATACAGAAAGTTATGTTCTTTCATTAATTTATTATTATTAGTATTTAAATGATTTACAGGATAAACTGCAATTAAATTCATGCAGAGTTGCCTGGTCTTGAGGTTAACGTTTTGGAGATAAATAACATGCCCTCTATGTATGAGATAGACATTGTCAAGTGTAGGAGCAATTATTTGTATATAAATATTTTTATGGTTTTGGGATTTTAAGAGGAAAAATAATCTACCAATTGTATTTTTTAACATATTTACCTAGTTTGTTTTTAGGCACTTGGGAAAGAATTTGTAAAAAAAGGACACGGTTGCATGCGATGTGGAAACGTTTTCACCAGACTGGACAATTTAAGGAGGCATCAAAGATTCGTTTGTGGAGTTCCTCCTCAATTTAAATGTACTTTCTGCAATTATGCTACGAAACATAAATATGTTTTGACGCTACATATGAAGACCAGGCATCCCGACCTTCTTGATAGCTTGTTATAAATCTGTACATAAGAAGAAAATATGTGAAATAATTTCAGGCAAATGGGTTACTATTAGAATATATATTGATTTATACCTATTATAGAAATTCCTATCTAATTTTTTAAACTTCTACTAAAAACGTTACGAACGTATTTTTTAAATCTTATTTCAGCCATAGTGTACTCTGTGCTTAGCTATAAAATATACACAGGTGTTGCTAAATATCATGTACATACGCAAGTGCGTAATTCTTTGGCTTATTTCATGACTGAAAGTTTATATAAACATAGATCCGCAAACGCTTCTTTACTGATCTACAGGGTGTTGAAACCAAAAAAGTTTCTAAATAAAACAGAAAATTCATATTGTATTTTAGAATCTACCAGCGGCGCATCGAAAAAATAGTTCAGGGGGGAGAAAAATGACCCCTGAAAAAAAATCTCCTTGTTGATTCTCACAACCATTTGGCATGCCCAATGATGTAAGCCCTACAGCCCTATATTCCAAATTTGAGCTAAATGTCTCAAAAACTGCAGGAGCTATAAAGGAAAAAAAAATAAAAATCTTCAAATTTCAACACCCTGCAGATCAGTAAAGAAATGTTTGCGGACCTATGTTTATATAAACTTTCAGTCATGAAATAAGCCAAAGAATTACCCACTTGCGTATGTACATGATATTTAGGAACCCTGTATATATTTTATCACTGTAACTTTCATTGGGATGTCGCCGAAAGATTTGTTAAATAATCGTTCTGGTCTCAAACTAGATAGAGATGTTTATACGCAAAGTGATCGGTGGTATTATAACGACGTGTTTTTATAACATAGGAATATCTCAGTGAAAATATATTAACATGCTTAAGTCGTGTTAAAATTAATGCACTAATATTAATGTTATGGTTAATTTAAAGAATTTAGGATCTGAGTATCCACTTGCTTAAATCATGTAATAAATGGTTTGGAACATGTCATTCATAAAAACTAAGAACACAAGTAAGTGTATTTCAATCCGATCTACTGTCATCTCTCGAAACTATTATGCGTAGCAGAACGCTCTATTCAAAGTCTTATGTTAGAATTGCCTATTAAAGATGAATCTTGAGGACATATAGTCATGTTCATTTATCTTGTACCCACCAAATTCTTGAAATACGATATTTTCCTAGAACGTCCGCCACAGATAATTGCTTTCGTTAGAATACTTTCTCCTTTGTAGTATAATTTAAAGAAAAAGGATAAAAAATGAAACAGCTGTGTAAAACAGACATAGCTCGGTATAAAGTGTACCGTCTATGAGGTACGTTTTTTCTGTCTGTCAAAGTAACGATTTTATCTAGCTTAGAGTACTGTCACAACTACTGCGATCTCTATTCTGTTGGATGCGATTATTGCCTTATTTTCTTTTCAGTTATGTTTCTATATACCATGTTCTCGTGTATCTGTCCATATGATGTATCTCTACATACATTTCTGTAGAATACTTCATACTTTAGTAAGTGACTGAATCCATTTCAATGCAGAATATTGTATTTATTCGAGTTACTGAATTGCAAATTATACCGAGAGAGACAGATAAACAGCTTGAGCGAAATTCGACCTATAAAACATAAATTCAACTATTTATACAAAATATTATAGTCTACGACCCAAAACCAAAAAAAAAAAAAAAAAAAATTATACAAAATAATGTACACATACAATTCTATTGATGTTAAGATGGCGACTTTCGTTTCGTTTTTTTATTCAGCGAATAATCCTACAATATTTCAGTCCTGTTCTATTCGAATCATTAAGAACATTATGGGATGGTCTTTGTACCCTTTTAATTATGAGGCCACAGCTGTTACTGCTGTTTACAAAAATATATTCTATTGCAATATTTGCACCGTGAATTTACAAATGCTTATTAATCCAGAAAATGAGCGAATAAAACCCAACTATTAGATAATTCATCTAACACTAATCACATAGTTGTTCTAATAATCCCATCCACAGAACCATGTGCATTCCATTCTCTAAAAAAAATTGTTAATCAATGTATCACCTCACCCATTAGTTGGTATTAGAACAATGGGCAAAATTGTTTATTTTTCTTCCCCTTTTTTACTTATTTATTGCGTAATTTTTGTATTATTTTTATATAATTTTAGGTAGGTATTTCCTCATTATTAGATTGACACTAATATATTTTTATAATGTATTTTTTAATAAAATGTTTCCAAAATTACTTACGTATAATTTGTTTTCCCAAATTGGATAAACTAATTTAGTTGGTTTTATCCTCACATCTGACAGGTGTGAATGAACATTTTTGATTGGTTTTGCCCTTTTGACAAGAAAGCCACTTGTGAAAAAATGATCATACTACGCAGAGCGTATCACATTTCCACGAGGTTAAACACGGAATTATTCCTTGAATTTCTTATTAATAACCTGCAGGACTATGATTTGCCTGCTATCTCGTTGATGGTGCCCCCGCATTTTGGAAAAGCTGTAAGAGACTGGCTAAATACTAATTATCCGCAACGTTGGATTGGCTGGCTAGGGAGAAGTGGCATAAATCATGACGTGATTAATGATATTGGACCAGTGGCGTGGCCACCCGGATCACCGGATCGTATCCACTAGACTGACGTTTGGATACATTTAAAAGCTACTCCAGTGTTAACAAGGGATGATTTAGTTTTAATAATTCAGTAAACCTGTGATGGCATGCGGCAAAATCAACTATCTACCACAGTTAATTCATTAACTCGACGGTGTCGAAAATACATGTATTTTAAGCAATTTCTTTGTATACATTTTTTAGTTTATTTTGTTATTATTATTGCTGCTCTCGTGGATTAGGCCAACTTAAGAAAACTCGCCTATAATCTACCTCATGGTGGTGTGGATATGAATATTCGTATGAAAGCATATTTTTTGGATTATTTTTATTTTAAAGCAAAACGTATACTGGTTGATTTTTAACAGAGTAAAAAAAAATCATAATAAAAAAATATCTTTTGTGAAACAAGCAATTTTTTATTTAACAACGTAAAAAATTAAATTAAAATAAAAAATGTCTTTTTCATTGACAACATATTCAAAATTCAATACAAAGAGTTTAAATATTTAAATATTTGTAACAGAAGTTAACAGCAGTTAACAATCTTTTACAAATGCATCATTTTTAAAACATTAACATCTTTACATGCTGTTAACTCTAAAACAGTACATTTTACGAAAAAAATTACAAGACACTTTTTGTGCAATATCATAGAATCTAACAAAATTAGCGACCAGGACCAGCGGCGTAGAAGGTCTGGTAGGGAAAATAGTCCCAAATCCTCAGTTTGACGCCACTGGGTGGATTTTATTTTGTTTTTCATCATTTTTTTATTTGATAGGTATGTGATGTACGTGTAGTTCGACGAGTTAGGCAGAGAATGATCAGTATTTGGTGTCGTCGTTGATGTGTTTCTTTTTCTAGCTGGAAGTCCTCTAGAAATAAAAAATAAGAAATAAAGTTTTTTCTGTTTTTTATTGAAGAAATAATTTCTACAATTTATTTCTATCATACAAAGAGAAGCGAAGTTTTAATTGCGATTGCTCACTAGTAAAAGATTTTTACCAAATAAATGGCGATAATTCTAGAGGCCGTCGCGTATACGCAATGTAATAAATTGAAAAATATAATGAAAATTAAAATAACAAAATATTCCAACAGATATAAATCAAGAAGTGTGTGGCAATTTTATTTAATTTTCAATTAAGTGAGACACTAATGGTACTTCAGTCATTTTCCTTTCATTATAGTTAAATCTGAAGCTTTCCCAGAGAGAACTATTTTTAGATAATTCTATATTTATAATATTTGAAGTGGGCACTGAACATTGAAATTTGATATTAATTAATCCAGCGACTAATTTATTTAAATACAATCAGTCATAAAATGTCATTTACATTTAACCTGTACAAATATAATATAATATAATGATTAATGAATATTAAAAGCCCTCGATAATTTGAAGCCGTTCCTAGTTAGAAAGTACTTCAACGTGCATCAGGGGGCGTAGGTAGCTCAAATGGTAGAGCGCGCGCTTAGCATACGAAAGGTACCGAGATCGATGTCCGGCGCCTCCATTTTTCTTTATTAACCTGGACTTAGTAAATGCTATCATATTTCTTATAACCAGGGTGGGCCACTATAAGATATACATATTTGCTTAGTGGTTCTGTGCATAAAAAAATTTCTCGTAATTTGACAGCTGCTACCGATAAACGATTGTTTTCGGTAACTAAACTGAGCGGTTTAATTACGGAACAGATTATGTCATAATGTACTACATAGCTACAACAATTTGAAAATATGAAGATGTATGTAATTACCTCCATTTTCGCTTGCAGTTCACGATCCTCGAATATATCTTAAAAATTATACTACAATTCCAATTAAAAAGACCCACGAATAAAAATGTTTAATACCTAAACCTCAAATACATAATTTACGGCAGATAACCGAACTTCTTGAGCGGTTGCTCTGGTTGAAACCGCGTACTCTAATTCCTTTATTTTTCAGGAGGGTTGATTTGTAAATCAACGCTCCTACTGCGAACATGAGTCTTGGTTGGAATATTGGAACGGTACACGCTCGTAGTCTCCAATAGGAATCTTTGGGAAGTAGATGGCTAAAAAGGTTTTCAGTAATATTTTTTCTGTGACTTTTGCATGGGCGCTGGATAATATTAGATCACAATCATTTGAGACTGAAACATATTTTATTTAACTTTTGACTACGATAGCTCTGAAGGGCCACAACAAATAAAAAAAAAACTAGAAATTTCTGCTTTAAAACTAAAAATTTCTACTTTTGAAAGTAAAAATTTCTACTTTTAAAATAGGAATGTCTACTTTTGAAATTAGCGCGCCGCGCCTCTTAAGGTAAAAAATTTAAAACTAGAAAATTCTAGTTTCAAAAGTATAAATTTCTACGTTTGAAACTAGAAACTTCTAGTTTTAGAGTAGAAATTCCTACTTTAAAAGTAGAAATTTCTAGTTTTAAAGTAAAAATATCTAATTTTAATGTAGAAATTTCTAGTTTTAAAGTACAAATTTCTAGTTTTTTTTTTATTTGTTGTGGCCTTTCAGAGCCATCGTATTTGTCTTTTTCATTTAAAAATATAAGAAATATAATATTTAAATAGGCAGTTTTAGCAGTTATTTAGTACAACAAAAATTTATTTAAAATCTTCTCCGAAATCTTCATAATACATAACAATGCAAAAATTATGGTTTTATTTATTTGACCGTGACAAGCTACAGACAATCATAATTAGCTTTGGAAAACAATGGCTATAACATCGTTAGGGTGATGCAATGTAATTTTTTTATAATTTCAATAATTATAACTTTTTATTCATTTTAAAAAGGATTATAAGAACATACATGTATTTAAAAATTTTTTTATGAAGATGTCTAACCTTATTTTGATGTTTTACAATATTTTCATTTTTAGATTTAGATTATGGTTGCTCCATATGTGGCAGATACTATAAATATAAGAGTAATCTTCTTAGGCATCAACAATTAGAGTGTGGAGTTGAAAGAAGATTCGAATGTCAAATATGTCACAAGAAATTTAAACAAAAACATCACTTAAAAAATCATTTGAAAGCTAAATCAGATTGCTCAGCTATTCCTGATTCCATAATAATAAGCTAAATGAAGTACATTGTAGGTTCTGTATCAATCCACAAGCTGATAAAAGATGATTTAATCGATTACATGTTTTATTTCGTTAGTCATTTTAAAACAATGGCAATAATAGAAGCTTTAATTTTGACACAATATTTAATAAAATTTTTAGTGTTTTGCAAAATTTTTCCATTATATCATTTAAAATGTTGATTTGTTTCTGTTACTTCTGGACTGAAATAGCTTTTTCACACATGGAAGTATCGTCCCCTGAATATATTAGATCCATTCAATGGTTGATGATACCTCTTACGTATCCTTATGGAATATCATCGAAACGTTGGTAATATCAGTCACTGTGTAGAAACTGCAAAGTTTATTTTTGGCTTCGAACAGCGTCTATACATTTATGCGCCATGCGAGTCGCATGGCGCCCATGCTATTGCAATTAAACCTCCCTCATATTGGACTAAAAAAACTTGATTTTATAATGAATATTACTTCGGTATATGATAGAAAAATACTTTATGAGGTGAGTGAGTTATATCAGATGTCATTTTATCTGTCACTGACACTGTTACCAACATTGAAGTTATTAAATTCATTAGTTAATAGTATCAGTTATACCTCCTTCAACGTATTTATAGTGTCCGTCACGCGTAATAAATCCATTCTTGATGATTGTGTGAATTAAAAAGAAAAAAAATAGGAACGGAATTTTTAGCGGTGGTGTAGTTTTATAAAAAATTAATTAACGCATTCTGCAACCCAAAAACTGGGCCTTTCGATGGAAGTTCATATAGCAATCCGGTGTTTTGTTTGAGGTTCTCTCCTACATGTTTAGTGTAGTCAATGATATCTAATACATTATTCAATGCTGCACTAAAATTAATAAAAACAATATATTTATGAATTTTTCTAGATTCTGAATATCGCTGTGACTTCTGTAGTAGAGTATATAAATATAAATGCTCTCTACTAAGACATCAACACTTAGAATGCGGAGTTGAAAGGAAATTTGAATGCGTGAAATGCTGCAAAAGATTTAAACAGAAACATCACCTAAAGAACCATTTGAATGCCAAACTGGAATGTGTAAGAAGGAATGATCTCTAATTTATTTTTGTTTATTGATGTTCATGTATTCATTGGTAAATTATATGTACAAAGCAAGAACAACTTACCAAAGTGAAATATGTTTTATACATATATCTGATACCAGTACTTTGGATGTTAGGGCCATTTTTTTCACCTCTGGGTAAGTTACTGATCTAAAGCCGGCTTATTTTAAGAAATTGACTAGCGTCGGTGAGGGGCATGGCATAACTTATAAAGACTTATCTCTTATATCATGTTCATTAACAGTTGAAGTGGTGGATGGATAAAATAAACTAACATTGTTTCAAAAATTGGAGTGTCTTATTCGATAAAAGTGTTGTCATGTATCACAAATGTTTCGGTACGTTTCTGTGATTAGATGCTTAGATATCGAATGGATAAAGGAGTTAAGAAACAACATTACTTCGTCACTCTGGTAAATAAAGGTTGATAAAAAAGTTTTTCTGACAAGTAAATAATTTGATAATTAACACCTTTATCCATTCGGCCATGATGATTTGTTAACATCTGTAATGGCGTATTTACATTGTTCACTATTGCAAAACATTCAGTTAAAGATATAGCGGCTGTTAATATACCATAATTTTCGTGTACAGTTAGTAAATTAAATCGTGTTTGCCGTGTGCATTGTTAAACTGCTCCTGACGTACCTTAATCCATAAATAATAAATTTCCAGTACGGATATTTTTGAGTACTTACAACATGTTGTCTGCAGTTATATGCTCTCCAGCCTTAAGTGTTTTTCACAAGCACGGCAATATGTAACCGATCCAGTATATTTTTAAATCCGGAAATTGGAAGATTTGAGCATTGTATCTGCTTGCGAATATATTATGAACTCCCTCCGCCCATACGTATTTCAATGACGTCTGTGTTTGATTGGTTGCTGAAAACCTGTTAAGTAGTTCTCGGTGTAAGTCGTACGTTCGCCCTCTATCGCCGCTCGATAGATTGCATTGAAATGGGCCGGCTCTACGATAACTAACAAGATAATTAGAATTGTTTTTCTTTCAACATTTTATTTATGACTATATTTATATTCTAACCTTCTAATTTGTTGCCAGTAACTTACCCAGAGGTGAAAAAAATGGTCCTAAATATTATTTGTTATTTGGCAGCTTTGAGAAAATGTTTATGCACATAGAAGTAACAAAATATATTCAGGATTTTCTATTTCCAAGAAAATTACATATACCAGCTGTTGATTTCTCAGTATGTACGCGAGGTTTAAAAGTAATAATTTTAAACTGAATACGAATTATACATAAAAATTACAAAAAAAAAGTTAAAATTATTTTGTACTTGAAATTTTTTATTAAATTTTTTAATTTTTTTTTGTAAAATTGTTAAATTTAGTCATGGCAATTATTGTAGAAATAAGTTTTAAATATATTATAAGTTTATAATGTTAAATAATTACTATATGATTCATATATTGATTTTCCACTTTAACGGCGAATACCTAGATAATGGCAGAGTAGAGAGAATTGAACAAATTATGTGTCCATCCTGTATCAGTTGTAAATTACTTACTAAAGTTTGAATTATTTACGTTAGACAATTTTGGATATGTGCTGATTTATTTTAAAAATGTACCAATTTTGAAAGAGATTTCCATCATACCAACTTTTGCATTTTCGAAATGCTGGTTAATATTTTTTGCCATCTTCCAGCCGCAAGCATTGGTGGTTTCATCCATGCTAATTCAGACGTATTTGTCAATCAGTTTAGAATAATTATTTTGTGTAATACTGTCACACCTCAGTGAAAAATATTTTTTCTTAGTGTCGTTTCCGATGGCACCTGAACATTGCTATACTGCGTACTAATACACCAATGACTTCAAAGTCATTGGTGTATTCATTTTCAACATGGAGCAGTGGGCATAAACGTGAGCCAAGAAACGGGATCCGCATATATCTATCTATGAATTGATATTGCTTAGTATATATGCAACAGTTCTCCACCGCAGTTGTTTTCAAACTGAACAGAACGATCTGGTAAACAATACAAGATCGAGGCAATCGCAGTCGCCATTGTCGTCAAGGTTATGAGTGCTTCCCCACATATTACATATATAAATATAATTCTCAGCGATCAACGACCCCTCATCGGTGCGAGTTTTACATGCAAGTTTAATGTGTAAGTAAACGGAAACTGTCAGAAATTACCATTTATTTTTTCGAAACATAGTGTTAGATTTTAACCCGTCTCTGGAATGTCGCCAAGAATTCCTATTTCTTTTTATTACTCTTTCTTAATAAGAAACAGACTATACATCATTCAAATTTTAATGAGTGGTTTGTAGATGATGGAAAAATAAAGAGATATTTTCTTACAAATTGTTGCCAAATCAGTTTCGTGACATTTGCCGTTGGTCAGTGTCTTCTTGAATTCTACAGTAAATAACTTTTCGTTTAAAATTATATTCATTTCCTTAGTAGTACCATATTGTCCCTTATGTGCATAAATGCATTATTTCTAACATAGTATTGCTTTGATCAAATAAATTATTATTGTTTAACCATTGTTCGTAAAAAATCAAATTTTTTGTGATATTTTCTTAAATAATTAATTATTTGTTTACTTAACTAATAAATAAATCAACAATAAATTATTCTTACTTTATTAAAAGTAATTATTATTTTTCGTATTGTCCATTTCTTCTTTATTTATTTTTTGGATGTTTTAGATCCTCTCCTCTTTATTTTGCATAATTGAAACATAATTATTCTAACACTGAACTAGTTTTCAGAAATATCAGAACACTGGACTTGATGCACGCTTCGTCGATCAAGTTGGCATCATGGGGAGATATGCATGTTTTGATGTGACAACACTATCACCCTAGTCTTTCCACAAACACCAAAATTCGTCTCCTGACGATTCCAACTTGTTTGGCGAAACGCCCGTCAAATACTGAGTGTATTTGTATTTTGAGAACTACTTCAGAGATACGTCACATCAAAAGTTCCCACCCACTTCAGGATATTGATTATTGACTGCTATGAACTCATTACTATTCCAGGGTTAATGTGGTAGTGACAACATACTGGATTAGTAGTTATTACTACTACAGATCATGAAGGACAAGGATCGAAATTAAATTTTAATCCATTGATTTTTTAGTTTACTAATATTTATCAAAAAATGATACACAGGGTGATATCGGCACTGAGAGAAGCATTATAAAAATTTAGTCCGGTCATGGAATTTTTCCAAAGTGAATTATGATTTTGATTAAACTAATTTATACCAAATTTGATTCAAATATTTAAAGGCGTTCCAGAAATATGGCCGACTACAATTTTAGTCAAACAGTATCTCAAAAACGGTTAAAATTCAAAGATAAGTTTGGGGGTGTTATGAACTTAGCTAAGTGTGCTCTCTCTCCCATTACTCTATATCATTTTAAATCTGGGACACTCTGTATAATGTACCAGGTTACCAAGTTATTCTCTAATTCTGGATACTGGTATATGTAGTAGAATTTTATTCCACACAGGCCTCTAAGCGGCTTCGTGGTCGAACGGTAAGAATACTTGCCTCGCCTGGAGTCTCGGGTTCGATCCCCGGTCGAGATATAAACGTGCAGTCCTCTCCCGCACAAAGCAGCTTGAGCTAACTTCAGGGATACAAGAGGTTGTATTACATGTGGTGTTTAATGTAATTTAAAAAGAGATGTTTTAGTTGTTACTGCTCAACGAACAGCAGTTTTCTGTAACTTCGGACCATCTTTATAAGAATTTTGAATTTGTAACCTTGATCATCAGAACTATTGCGGAACCACGTCAGTACAATTTTAGACTTAAACTATCGTTCCTGTTTAAAGAATTTGCAACCTAATGGCGTATTAACTTGATTCTTTTTATTTGAGTATTTGAACAAATTTTATAATCCCTTTAATAGCATATTACAGTTCATTAGCCCAACCAATGCGGATATATTTGTTTTATTTGAATAAAAACACTGTTTGCTGATGCTATAAAACTACATGCTGTTCAACTATCACCAGGTATTCGACTATTGGTATTACGAAATGATAACTAGAGCTGTCCGAGGTGGCTGGAGTACAGCCACGGTCTTGCGATGGCGTCACACGTGCCGATTTAGAAGTGATTTACGTCTTATTTGAAAGGTTGATGCGTGAGGTTGTACCTATAAATTATACATAATGTCAAACGCGCCAAAGGGTAAAAACAACCGTACGCGGACACAGTGAATAAATTTATCTGTGAATTTCCGGATTTATTCTATGACGGATGCAAAATAATTTGTAAAGTTTGCAATCAAGACTTAATGTGCTGGCACAAAACAGATTGTCGTCGTCATATCAACACCGTGCAACATCAAAATAAAAAAATGGCATGCCTTTGACAACTCAGTTTATGTTTGATTTATTGTTAATGTTAATAGCCTGTAATATTCCGCTACACATACTGGATAAACAACCATTTCGGAAGTTTTGGAATAAATACAATCCCCAGGTGAACTTACCAAGTCGTACATCCTTACCTAGATATATTCCAGCTGTTCGTGAAGACATTGTAAATAGGATTAAATGTGGATTAAAAAATACACGGCTCTGGTTATGTATTGACGAGACGACAGATTGTAAAAAAAAATCTATTTTAAATATTATAGTACGTGTACTGGGCCCTCTTAAACTAACATTTCCACTTTTACTAGCTAGTCAAAGACTAACTGCGTGTACTGGCGAAATAATTACGCGTGTGGTGTTGGAGACATTCGAAAAATTTGAACTTTCAACAAGTCAAGTGTTGATGTTTGTGACTGATGGTGCGGCGACAATGCGCATGGTAGGCCGTTCTTTTCAAAGAGACAATTGTAGGTTTTTACATGTTACGTGTAAAGTGCATGCGTTACATCTTGTGGCAGAAACGATTCGAAAATGTTTTCCAGAGGTAGATGCATTAATAGCAAATACAAAAAAGTTTTTCTCAAATCTCCTAAACGGCTTCGAGCATTTCACAGACAGTGTCCTGGTATCCCTGAACCACCAGAGCCGATTCTTACACGTTGGAGAACGTGGTTGAAAGCGGCTTTTTATTATGCTGAATATTTTCAACAAATAAAAGCTGTGATACTACAGTTCAACCCTAACGAGGCTGCAGCTATTAGGGAAAGCCAGACAAGCTTTCAAGACGTTTCCCTTGAAACAGATTTAAAAACTATTAATAACAATTATAGAGGACTACACGACGAAATAGAAAAATTGCAAAATAGTTCGTTGTCGTTAGTGGAATCGCTGCAAATAGTGGACGACGTAAATACACAGCTACAGGCTATAAATGACGCAAAAAATAATCGCGTTAGTGAAAAATTCGAGAGTGTATTACAGAAAGATCCTGATTTTAGCAAATTAAGACAAATTTGTGATGGTGCATCTACAACTTCGTTAAGTGAGTTCACAGATTGTTTTACTTATGCCTGTATTACATCCGTAGATGTCGAATGGTCATTTTCAAAATGCAAAACATATTTTTTCACCAAAGCGAACATCGCTCACGGAGACAGCTGTAGAAACATACCTGATGCTATTATAGGTACTATAGATCTTCCCCACTTTGTGATGGCGACAACCAAACTACTTCATAAATCTGCTTAAAAGGGTGAGTTTTATACAAATTTTTATAAAATGCAACATTATTGTTAAAATTTATTTCCATTTACTGTACTTATTCAAGTATTATGATATGATGTAAACATATGAGTCATATGACGGCTCTGTGGGCCAGGTGACCTCGGACAGCTCTAATGATAACGATAAGTAGTGATAAAATTATCATTTGGACAAGGGTAGTGAATTTCGTTATTATACACATTAACCGTAGTATTTTCATTTCAGTGTATAAAGACCAAATTATTGATCCACTGTTACAAATTTCTAAAGAAAATGATGTTCCACGAACAAGAAAAGGGCATAAACTTGAATTATGCGAACAAAGGGATGCTAAAAATAAAAAAATTAGAAAAAGGTGTACCAAATGTTATCCAAAGATTAGCAGAGAAAAAGGTATTCTTAAAATGTTTACTTTTGAAGCTATCGTCAATCACCGTTTTGTATTTTAGGAAGCAGAGTTGCTGATAGAGAAACAAAGAGAGTGTCAACATTTTGCTCGGTTTGTCCGAATTTCCCTTTCATGTGCACCGATTGTTTTCTGGACCATAATGAAGAGCCTGATTTAATTAGATACTATGTTTAGATATTTTAGATTTAATTTATTTTATGTTAACATTAAAAAAATCGAGTTATATGTTTTTTTTTATAATAAACACAAACATTTTTCTTATACAATGTAACATAGTATTCTGCGTCACACTTCTTGGTGGTAACGATATACGTATATTAACGTCAAAGAGTAAAACGCGCCAATATTATTGGCTTTAACGATGGCCTAGGGAGCGTAGGGTCCCAAGCAGGACTGTTGCCTTTTACCCCTGATGCATCTGTGTAGGTTGTCAGGTTGCCTAGCCAGAAACGTGCCAACAATTAATGGTTCCACAATGTAGGGTGTCTAAATTGCTTGATTTTGACTATTTCTCCTACTTCTAGATCAGGTGTCTAGAGCTCGACTTTCGTGAAACGTCTATCGGAGAAAACCACATCGGTATCTCTAATCGTTAGATAGTTAGAAAACAGTGTCATAATTTTTTATTTGTGAATAAGTTTTCAAGCAGTAAAACCTCTCTAGAGGCACTTTTCAGCATACGATAGATACATCTTTCAAACAAAATTTAGCACTACTAAATTTTAAGGTATCAAGTCCAACTTTCTTATTTCAAATGAGATAGTGGGCTTTGACTTCAAAATATCTAAACAAATTTAAGCTTTCCAAAATATATATTTTGTGTATATTAGCAGGAAAGATATACATTTTAGTAATATGTATGTAACATAGTTGGCTGCAAAAAACGATATTTTTTTATTACAGAAAATATAAAAATATTGAAACGTGGAAAAAGCTTTTATTATTTGAAGCAAACAACAAAATTTAATCACAAATAATGTTCGAATTGTGCCTCATTTTTCTCGAGACAGAGTCCCAACTAGCACGGAAGTGACGGGCACTGGCATCGGAACTTTAATATAGTAGACATTACCACAACTGTCACTAAATTTAGTGTAAAATTCACCTTGTGGTGTGGATTTATCGTCAATTGTTATTAATTAAAATTTCGCCGCCTACGCAAATTCGCGAAATTTAGACAAATAAATAACTTAGGGAAGTTACAAAATTTACGGATATGTGAAAGTGATGGTGACAGAAAATATGGATAAAAGTGTCAATCGGGATTTTCGCCAAAGAATTTTGTTGGTGTTCAAGGTACATCCTCGATCATTTATGTGATTTTCGCCAGTACTTCCACCTGTTGACGTTTAGACAGTCATTAATGTGTTGCCAATTCCAAACATTAAAATTATCTTCACCTATACTCCATTCATTTCATATAAGCACATAAAAATTATAGCATAGGCGTACGGTATTGTATTATAAATACATTTTTGTGTATTTATATAATGTACTACGATAAAGAACTATGCACGACTGAAGGTCGACAAAAGGTCGCCCTGCGATGCCAAGTAAACCATTTTTTATGTGCTCATATGAAATGAATGGAATATGGATCGGATCAGCCAGCTCTCCCAACTTAAAAGTGAGGGTCTTAATGTACGTGGGAACTGTGCAGTAACCTTTTTGTAGCAGCGTAATAGACGCCAGTTTAAAGCTACGAAAATGACGTCATTCATCGCATTTACTACTTTTCGGTAAACATTACTATATAGTGAAATTTTTATAGTTTTCGTCTCCATTTTTCAAGTAGCAACAACTGCAACGTTAGTCACATATGCTACTTTATGGTAAATATAACTTTGAAGGGAGATAATTTAGATTTCTGTCATCCCTATTAAGTGACAAATACTTTGTTGACGTATATACCACTATAAATTTATTAGTGACGAAATCTCTTGGAAGATATGTCTTATCCTGTGTTGAATAGTGCCTATAGAAAGTTTTTTCTGCTTGAAAAAATATTCACAAATAAAAAATTTGTCAAATATCAATTTTCGCAGATATCTCGATAACCGTTAGAGATGTCAAAATGCAGGTTTCATCTATCTACGTTTCACGAAAATCGAGCTTCAGACACCTTAGTCGATTTTCCTCTATCTGGTCTAGTATTAGCCAAAATCAAGCAATTTGGGACATCGGTTTAACTGCGGTTTAACAATTTGTAATCTCCGAAATTCAAATGTATTTGCATTATATGTGACAAAATTAATAGATTTGCAGATACAGGTATTTTGAGAAGACAAATTCTTGGATGTTTTTTAGAAAAATATGTAAACTAATTATCTGTAATATTTTTTAGGATTAGATGGATTTACAGACCAGAAGTTCTCATGTCCGGTATGTCAGAAAACTTATAAATATAAGTCAAATTTAAGGAGACATGTGAAGTACGAGTGCAACAAAACCCCAGCTTTTATTTGTAATATTTGTTCTAAAGCTTACACACAAAATAGCAATCTTAAGTATCATTTGTTAATCACTCATGGTGCGGAACAGGTAAACTTAACGTATTAGTAGAGAAAATTTATTAAATGTATGAGGATCGGATCTTTAATAAAATTAGTCGATTTAAATATCGACTTCAAATCGATTGAATTGACCGTTTTTGGAATTATAACTAAATAATTTGCAAATAGGAACGGGGTTGTTTTAACTTGTATAGTTTATTACAAATACAGAGCACATAAAAAAGCTACATAAAACTGCCATAAAAAACCTCAATGCCAGCGATCTTACAATGCAATAAGACCTAAATAACGGCATACAGAGTCGTACTTCAAATTTCTGTGTATTACAATGAACACAATAATACAACAGATTTAAAAGTAGTGTCATAGAGAAAAAGATATTCTGTTTTACTCTCACTTAAAATCAAACTCCAACATTAAAATTAGTAGTAATAATAATTATTAATTTAACATATTAAATTACTATTGTTGCGTAGCTTTTCGTTCATATTGCCCTTCCTAAATTCTTTCTGGAACTCCTGTTAAGTAGACTGTTTTTCTACGGCACCTGTTTCTCTTTCACTTTCTTTCATATTCCTGTAAACATTCAAAACTATTTCTTGTGATTGCTAGCATGCTGTTTTGAAACATCTTTTGCTGGTGTTGGGCTCAGAATCTTCCCAAGGCCTGAACATCTTTCCAGTATTATTTTACCACAGCCAGTTGTAATCAGGAAACACCCGAATAATCACCGGCTGTCAAAATATTTATAAAAACACAACTGTATAAAATACACTTAAACAGAGAGAAAAATTGTACCTACGTACCAGTAAAACTCAATGTACTAAAATATATAATGTAAAGACAAACTCTATAAAACACACTTATTGTGCTCTGACACATCGATGAAAATGCCTAATCTATTTCATAAAAACAGTATAAAATACCCTCTAAAATACCACCTACTAGAATATTTTATTAACCCACCTAGGACTGGTACACTTCCGTCGTCCTTCGTGAAACTGATAACTTCGAAATTCGACCTTGTGCCCTGAGGATAACGCGGAAGAAAGAATAAAGAGATTGTTTGTTGTTTATAGGAGCGAATCGCGCACTATTATTAGAAGGCTTACGAATCTTAGTTAAAAAACCGCTGTCAATTACTTGGGGATCAGAACTTCCTCAACCGTAGTAAAACTCGACGTGTGGTGAAGTTGCAATTTTTGACGTTTCTAAAAAAAGTCACATTTTTTGATGTTTCAAAAAAGTTACTTTTTGACGTTTCAAAAAAAGTCACTTTGACGTTTCAAAAAAAGTCACATTTTTTGACGTTTAAAAAAGTTACATTTTGACGTTTCAAGATGTCAATGTGACTCTTCGAAACGTCAAAATGTGACTTTTTTTAAAACGTCAAAAAAATGTGACTTTTTTGAAACGTCAAGCGACTATTTTGAAACGTCAAAATGTGACTTTTTTTAAACGTCAAAAATTTGACTTTTTTGAAACGGAATGAATGGCACTAATATTTCTTTGACATTGGGACCGATTTTGCTCATCAGCGAACTCAATCTCTTCCTTGGGACCTCTAGAATGTGTGTACCAAATTTGAAAGCTTTATCTCAAAACTGTAGCTGCTATCGCGAACCAGACAGACACACAGACACAGACAGAAAATTTTTTCTGTCAGAAATTTTGTGTATCGTCATAAATCGTCGAGATTCGTCCAGAAATGCAATAAAAATATTCAAAATTTTTCACGAATACATAACTTCCTCACTTTGAGGGGTGAGGAAGTAACAAGTATGTTTATGTAAATTTATTTTCATGTTAGAACATACTTTACATAAGAATAATGATGTTTTATATATTAAATATTATATCATATTTATTATTTAATTATTATATTTGTGTAAAAAATTAAAGCATGTCCTACTCTCTTCAAATAACTATGCAGCTGGGTAGGCAGTCATTGAGTCTTTATGTGCACAGTATTTCAGTAATAAACTGTACATTTGGTTGTCAATTAATTTCTTTGTTATATTCAGCACGTATTATAATTAGCAGTTATTCTTTCACAGGAGATTTGACGTGTTTTTTTATAGACTATGAAATATTTTGTGGTTATTTTTTTACTAAGAAAATCAGCTAAGATAATTTTTTCGTCCATACAATATAAAGCAATTTTACAATCTTCTCACTAGCTATCATAGGAACAGGGAATTTACTAGGTTGTAACTTTCAAATCAATTTATGTTATAAATAACGTGCCTCGTCTATAGATCCCTAAAATTTGGGCATTTTTTATCTTTTAAAGGTCGTAAAAATATGGGCGATAGCTCATTGAATTCGGAATGACGTTTAGAAAAAATGTATAAAATGTATAAAAGTTATTAACAAATTAAGATTTAAAAAAAAGGCATTTAGATAGACAGATAGATAGATAGTTTATTAACCATGTAAAATACAAAAATGTACATTATAGTAAGTCAAATTTGCATAAATAAAGTTTATAAATAATGCTATAAAAAAAAATATATATACAGGGTGATCTCCCAGTCCAATATTCAGAGGCTGTGAAATTATCAAAAAATAAAGTGGACTTTCATTAATCAAATATGTCCTAAAACGCATAATAAGAGAGCTACGGCTCACACAAACGAAAGTTGATGAATATCAATTTTTCGATTATAAGTCCAATATGGTGGTGATTAAAAAAAATTAAATTTTCAAACATTACGGCCCCGATATAGGCGCATAAAATTACAAATTTCCTAATTAACAGCTTGCCTTATTGAGTTAGTTTTGAGGGGTGAGGGTAGTTTTTTACCCCAAACTTTTTTGACGTCACTTCCGAAGCGAAACTTTTAAATAACATTATTTCCCATGCAATGACTCAGAAAAAAGTATTTTTCAAAATTTCTGTCACACCAGCCGTTTTTTAATAATTTGCGTTGAACGGCAATAAGGTTTTTCATGTGAAATAAACATTTTTATTACAAAATTAAAAATCAATGTACAACACAGAAATATCGTACTTAATAGCTAAAAGAGTAACTGTTCAAAATGACCTCCTTGAGCACGAATACACGCCTGACAACGACGAATAATTGAATTATTAATTTCAGCCATGTCACCATTGTTTGTGATATAAGCTAAACTACTCTTGATCCTTTCCGTCAAGTGCTGAATATTATTTATTTCCTCAAAATAAACTAACTGCTTCATATGCCCCCAAAATAAAAATCCAAAGAATTGAGATCGGGAGAGCGAGGAGGCCATAAATCAGGACCACCGTTACCAATCCAGTTATTTCCAAAATTCCGATTCAACCATTCATTCACATGTCTTATTGCCGTTCAACGCAAATTATTCAAAAACGGTTGGTGTGACAGAAATTTTGAAAAGTACATTTTTCTGAGTCATTGCATGGGAAATAATGTTATTTAAAAGTTTTGCTTCGGAAGTGACGTCAAAAAAGTTTGGGGTAAAAAACTACCCTCACCCCTCAAAACTACCTCAATAAGGCAAGCTGTTAATTAGGAAATTTGTAATTTTATGCGCCTACATCGGGGCCGTAATGTATGAAAATTTCATTTTTTTAATCACCACCATATTGGACTTATAATCGAAAAATTGGTATTCATCAACCCCGTTTAAGGGGTTGTAGCTCTCTAATTATGCGTTTTAGGACATATGTTTATTAATGAAAGTCCATTTATTTTTTGATAAATTACCAGCCTCTGAAGTTTGGTACACTCGTGGTAGATCACACTGTATATATATATATATAGTCCGAACTGTACCGGTATAAAGAACAGATAAATTGGATAAAAATAGAAAATATAAATGAAATGTATATATAAAAAAAAGATAATAAGAACCACCAATTTATTATTGAGAAATTCACTAACAGAATAAAAAGCCTTTTCAACAAGAAAAGGATTTCCGCCTGCTTTTTAAATAGTTTAGTTTTTCGCAAATAATTCAGAAACTATTAATAATTAAGAAATTTAAAAAGGGATTCTTAAAGAGGACGAAATTTCCAATAAAAAGTCCTAACTCCCGGAACTGTCCCTCCATTATTAATAATTTTAATTTAATGGTGCAGACCTCAGAGTCTGACCGTAGCAAAAAAACTTTTTTAGCTATAAGATATTAATTAAAAAATTTAAAAAAATTTTCAGATCATCTAGACATCCCAAGGAACAATGTCCACTTAAAAAAAAAATTTTTCATCCATTTTTCATAAAATGCGATTATTGTTAATTAACAAATTTTATGTGTTGGTAAACAATTTTATACATTTTTTCTAGACGTCACACAGTTTGGCAAGTTACCCCGAAAGCTGGCAAAAAATGAAAAAATGAAATGTCGCATCGAACAAAGTATTGTTGCTATTTATTATCAGCATGAATAGGGGCATGTTTTCCCCCACCACTTAATCTTGATGCATGCTTTTGTTTCTACCAAACCCGCAAGCGGTTGACGCGTGTATTTTTAAATTAAATATTATCCTAACAAATTAGTTTGTGTTTTTTCAAATTCGCTATTATTACTTTGTTTGAAAATGGACCCATCAACACCCTCAGGTATGTATTATGTAAATTTAATGGATTTATTTTTAATTTATGAATGAAATGATTTTAATAATATTTTGAAAATGCCTTTCCGAAGTGCCAAATATTTACGTATTGTTCTAAAATCCTTAATGTAATAGTTAATTTCCTCACGCTTCCCCACGTAAAATTTTATATATTAATATAGTAATACTAGAATAGATTCATAGTAAAGCTAAATCAAATACTCGTGTCTACTCCTTATTATTTTATTTGCGTCTTTCAACAACCCTACAGTGTATCATTATACACTTCGCAACTAAAACGAAGAGTATATTGCATTTAATCGGCACATTTTTAAAATAGTAAATATCGCTCATAGCAAAAAAATTTCATATCATTGTGTTAGTCATTGAATTCTGAATGACCTTCAAAATGTTCGTCTCTGTCCGTCCGTCTGTCTGTCTGTCCGCCTGACCGTCACGTGTTTTGTAAGCACGATAACTTAAGAGTAGAAAGTCTGATCGTATTGGAATTTGACCGTGTTACTGTTAGTTGCAGGAAGAACCCTATTGTTTTTGAAAACAATTGTTCGATAAATGTAAAAAGTTATTGAACATTTTAATTAAAAAATGATAACCTGAACAGGGTTACAACCCCTGATCAGATGCTACAAAAACATAAGTACTGCATAGTATACTACAACCGTTTCACTAACCAAGCTGGAATCATCGGGGGACGACTAATATTAAAATTTATTACACCTAAAAAAATAAGTTATTTTTAAAGAACAGCGAAGAGGATGTGTTTCAATTAATGCTGATTACATCGGATCCAGTAATAACCAGTTATAGACAACTTCCTAAAAAAAATTATACATTTTCCTATGGAAGTATTCAACTTATTAATTGCCCCCAATATTTCTGCAGATAATTCAGAGAATGAGAATGACTGTTCCTTATCTGCATCAGACGCAGACGATTAATCACTACGGATAGAACATACTTATTTCTATTCACAAATATTAATAAACCTTAAGTTGTGAATTCTTAATTTAATAAAGGAAATATATTACTAGGTTCTTTAAGTGTTTTGCATGCTCCTGGACAAATAATGCATAAAAAAATTAAGTACTATAAATTTTATTTTTATTTTAGATTTTTATTTTTTTAATTACACCCTGTATATCGCAATATACGAGCAAACATCATAAAGTTGATTTATTTATACATTAACAACCATCGTCAGCTATTCTCAATAACAAAAATTTTACCAAACTCGTTCTATGAATTAATGCCAGCTTTTTGGGGTATCTTGCCACACTGCGTCATTCCGAATCCAATGAGCTATCGCCTATATTTTTACGACCTTTATCACTAATTAACACCGTTTTTAACTTTGAACTAGACTATTCGTTTAAATTCAGTTTCTTGAAATAATGTATACAAAAAACGACTTAACAGATAAGGTGAAGACATAAATTATGTATTTCAGAATTATCTTTTTGTCTTTTATACATACCTAAGCGTGCGTGGTCAGGAACAAGATATATCGTTTAAATTTTGGTTTTCCCCATTTTTGCATTGTTGATGTTCAGTCTTTTTTCTGTCCATAATCCTATTTACAGGATAAAAACAATATCCTCGCCTACTTTTTTCTAAATCAAAAATAAGAATGGTGAGGTACTTGAGTACTTATCAGAATCAGCGTAAAATCAAAACCAAATATCTACATAACGCGATTACAAAGAGAACCTGAATAGACTATTGATATGTAAATTAACACTACAGTTTAAAACGTGTATACTGCCGTGAGAAGGAGAAGGGCAGTAAGTGACATTTATACTCTAAATTAGATTTGAAGTTTATTACATATAGCAGTAAGTGTTGCATCTTTTGTATAGACTTTGGTGAATATATCTAGCTTAAACATGCCAGAACTTACTGGGGAAAATGGCAGTAACTGATAAAATGACCACAGATGTGAGAGAAAAAGGCAGTATCCAACTTTTTACTCAGATACTGCCTTTTGCCTCCACATTCATTAACTTAAATAATATATTATGTGATGACAAAAAGCAGTATGTACATTCTTTACGAACATACTACCGTTTGCCTTAACATCACCTAATAATTTAGAACCAAAGTTGGAGCATGTGCAGTAGTTCTGTTGCTTTGCTAATCACACTTTTTAATTGTTCTTGTTTAGACTCATCTGCGTCGTACTGCTGCAGCTCTTTTATGTATCGTTAAAAATCGAAGTTCTGTTTTATTAATATGTTTAATTCACGAGGGAAAATATTTAGTTTCCTTGGCTGTAGAAACTTCAAATGGATCAAAAATGACTGTCGTTCATCTCACGAATGAAGACGTCTTACATTGGGTGGCTGGGGATTCAAAGGCGAAATCCAGAAAACCGGATAGGCCGTTACTTTCTGATGTATCTGCCGTCCAATTTAGACAAGGCAGCCGCTATCTTTTTTATAAAAATAGTCTTAATGATGATAATTTTAAACAATTTAATTTTCTGAAAGATAAATTTCAATTAACGATTCCACAAAAACTAAGAAATAATCCTAGAGGAATTCAACCACAAAAAAAAAGTATAATTTCAGAATTATGTCCACTTATGCCAGAAAACAGACGACAGTTTTGGTTAACGCTAACTGAAAATGATGTGGAAGACTTAATTGACAATCTTGAATAATTTTATCTATTTTCGTTCTTATTAATATGTATTTTAAATGTGTAGTTATTTTTTTATTTTTTGACATATATGTGTCCTTTAGTAAATATACTTATTTTCATTCCTTTAGTCATTTTTATTTTTCAAATTTTAATATTATTATTAGTTACGGCCTCAAATATTAAAGCAAAATAATGATTACTGTTAGAGCAAACAGCAGTAAGTGATCAAAAACAAACAAAAAACAGATTAACACTAAATTTAATATATTACAACATTTTTGATTTAATTTAAACATTTGGTATTAAATAATTGAGTTACAGTAAAAGGCAGCCAAGCCAATGCACTAAAATGCTATTTTTCTCGACTTCTTTATTTTCTCACTTACTGCCTTTTTCCTTCTCACGGCAGTATAGTTTGGCAGTCTTTTTGCGAAATATCCGCAAAAGAAATTTAGTAAATTCGTATTTAACATACATGGAAAAAAAACTTTACCAAAGATTTATACCTAATGTTTTCAAGTAATTATTCATTTATATGTAAGATAACTTATGAAAATAAAATAAAAATATTAATGTAAACTTGTTTTGTTGCTTACTATATTTACGTTTCTTTAAATTACCTTGCTAATGTACATATGTATCTCAGATTAATAATACTACAAGATGAGTAACAAAACATAAAAAATTGTCCGATTTATCTACATCCCACGCAAGATACGTAAATATTATCGCTGGTTTAATTCCTATTGGTCAGAATTATGAACACAGCACGAAGAAACGCGATCGATGCCCGATCTGTCACCGTCTTGACAACAAATAGTGTTCTGTAAGATGACGTCTGTCATTTAATCTGTGTTTTTAAGTGATTTTAAAGTTTTGTTATTTGGTACAGTGATTAGTAATCGATTTTTTAGTTACAAAAAATTTATTCATAAATATTCATTGAGAAACAATGACTAATAAGTGTGTAGTGTGCGGTCAAAAAGGAAAACCACGGGGTTGTTTATCTTTCCACAGGTAAGTAAACAAAACAATTCAGGCCCGGCTTAATGCAAAAGTGTGAAAGCTCAAAAATAACTAAAATTAATGATAGCTTTACAAAATCAAAAACAACAATATTTGTTTCCATTTGAACAGTAAAAAATCCACATTTTGTCAAAAAAGGTACTTATACAAAAATATTTATTTTAACTTCAATGGAAATTTCATTCATAAGGTTGCTCACAAATTGTAGACGTTATAAATTCAATTAATATTTTTTTTAAATCAATTTTGAAGGTGGTTATTAAAAAAATGTGCTTATTTTCAGATTTCCTGAGAATCTGGAGAGAAGAGAAAGTTGGCTGAAAGTTCTCAAAATGGAAAATGGAAATGAAATAAAAGTAACATATCAGCAAAACAGTTGATACTTTGTAGGTATCTACTTGATATTTCATGAGGTATGAATATTATGAATTTTCAATATAATTCTCTACTAACATGGACAGCGCGTGTGACAAATTTGGTGACAGGGTTGCCAGGGGAAAAAATGGAACAGCATTCATTTTCAACACTTTTAATCCAGATTGTTACGGTTCAATTTCGTCAAAACATATTTTGCTGAAATTCTCCATTAAGGTGAATGGTGTGAAGTAGTGTAGTCTAATTATATTAGTTTTGTCAACTTAACATATCTTCCAATATAAGTATGTTGTATTGAAAAGCATCCGTCGGTAGTTTCTTATATTTAGGGATATAAATGTGTTACCACTGTTACTGACGTACCATAGGCGCGCGCTAGATTTTTATACATTTATTAAGTTAATAAATTTAATATCTCATTCATCAAGTAATGTTATCGAATGCAATAAAGTTCTCCAGAAAGACATTTTATAACACTATCGTTTAAATCGCTTAATTTGTCCGATTTCACTGTTTTAAGAATTAATACCCTTTTTCCTTCCCAAGAGTTGGCTAATGTTCGTCAATTTATTTGGTATTTCTAGATTAGTAAAAACTGTTACTTTTTTTTAAATGGCAATTTTTTTCTTTGACTTTAGTAAAAGGTTGTTCGTCGTGCGAAAGTGGAGAGTAATTTTTGTAATCCATAGTTTTGGGATATATCCATTTTCAACGATTTTTTTGTGATTTTCATATTACTGTTTAATAATTATTTGGTATTGTTATGTTATGAAAATCTTATCTCTGCAAGAGGACTTAGAACAACGTTTCTTTAAAGTTATTGCATTGCATCAAGTGCATCTTCTGAAGCCCTCCATCGAGGGTTTTCCTTGGCGGGGTTTATCGAAAACATCTGTTGTTGTATGCCGTTAGAAATTATTAACCATCTTGGAACATTCTGGGAACATATATTTAGGAATATTCCTTGGTTGAATATACCCGATTCACCTCCTGCCTGGTGTATTTTTGTTCAAGGACTTCGTTATGCTGTGTTCGTTTCTAGGTATTTTTGGAAGTCTCAGTTGCCCTGGTATGTACTTACTATAAGAATTTTCTTTGGCTTGGACATTTCTCGTACACCTAGAGGAAATAATAGACAAAACTGTGCGTGCTGAAAACGTTTAAAGGCCATCAAATTTTGCCTAACAGTTTATAACTGTATTAGCCTTTAATAGTTAAATTTAAAACCATTTATATTAAACACTTTACGTTTTAAATCTTTTTTTTTGTAGTGTTCATTTGATAAAAAAAAAATTATTTAATTCTTTTTTCTTCTTTTTTTTTACCGAAGTTGCCACATTAACTAACTTATACCGACATACACATAAGTATATGGGTTATCTATATATATACGGGGTTGTGCATAATATATACATATTATTGATTTATTAATTTACTTACACAAACGCACACTTATGCATACAGATACGTATATGTATGTCTAGATATTTGCAAATTATTTTGTCCAATCAACTATATATATACTTCCTAAATTGGATCCAATAATATTATTTGATCAGTTATTAAATACTCAATTATCCTTTGTTAAATACTAAAATGTAAAATTATTTGGTAATAATTACTTAAAAAATTTACATTAGTAAGGTAAAAAGGTTGTGAACCAGAATATAGCTATATACTTGGTAACTTTTGAATGTATGAATTTCCAAGACATTCTTAATACCTATTAGTGTTCTATTTGTTTCAGTTTTTTTTTTGTATGTAATTATTGTGCCCCTTTTCTCAATTATACACACATATATAATTTCCTTTTTTTTGTTAATGTGAGTACATTATTTGCGGTACAATATTGTAATTTTGAAATAATTAATTTTGGGGTAATATTGATTTGATTATTTCATTGGTATTTTTAATATACTTGTATATACTTATGCGTACACATTTTCTTTTTATTTATGAAAATTACCTACTCGACTCTTGTAATCTGATTATTGCCTTTTCGTGATTTTGAGTGATAATTGCTAGTAGCTAACGATACCTAATCAGGATCAAATCACGTGGCGCTCAAATTTACTTTATTAACTCTGTAACCAGCTCTGTTTCACTGTTAGCTGTTGGCCTTGATTGGTATTTTTACTAATATGTGGGTAAGTTCAACCAACTTTTGTTAATGTTATTGAATTGTTATTATTAATACTTTTTTTTGCGTATGCATTAACTTTAGTCTACTTCTAAATGCCACCCCATTAAAGACCCTGGTAAAATCTCATGCTCTAACTAAGTGGTTCTTCCTCCTCCTAATATATGCTTAAATTACCGGGACCATCGAAAATACTGGAAGAACGTGGCAAGATCTTATATTATAATTACTTTTTTTCAAGTGTTGTGAACACACGTAGTGCCACTTACTGACATTTTCCATTTTGAGAGCTTTTAGCCAACTTTCTCTTCTTATTAGATTCTCGGAAAATCTGAAAATAAACACATTTTTTTAATAACAACCTTTAAAATTTAATTACAAATTATCTACAATCTTTAAAACATAAAATAAACATTTTTGTATAAGTATCTTCTTTAATAAAATGTGAGTTTTTTACTGTTTAAATAAACTAGATATTGCAAATAAATTTAATCTTCATTATAGTACTCTGGGTGAAACGTATGCAAATAAAATTGTGATGCCAACAAATTATAGTAACGAGAGCACAGTATTAGAAAATTCGATGTATCTGTTCCCAACAAATTCAACTGAAATAATAGCTATTATTAAACAATTAAAAAATAAAAAAGCACCAGGTTATGATAGCATAAAAGCGGAAACTTTAAAAAGAAATCTCAAGTGAAATATCTAATCCTTTGGCATTCCTATTCAATAAATGCATGAAAGCAGGTTACTTTCCAAAACATCTTAAAGTTGGTGTGGTTAAACCCATATATAAATCCGGAGATAGAAATCAACTTATTAACTATAGACCAATCTCTCTAATCACTAACGTAGCTAAAATATTCGAGAAAATTTTGGAAACATAGAATGATGTCGTATTTAAAAAAATATAAAATAGTATCAGATAGACAGTTCGGTTTTATGAAAGGAAGATCCACTGAAGATGCTATTTCTTATGTAACATCAAGAATTTATAAAGCTCTCGACGAAAGTCAACCATGTTTAGGCATATATATTGACTTAGCGAAAGCCTTCGATACTGTGTGTCACAAAAAGTTACTAACTAAACTGAAAGACTATGGTATTCGAGGAAATGTTCTGAATTCATTTGAGAGTTATTTGACAGACAGGATACAATATGTAAAAATAGATGAATTTATAAGCACACCCAAATCTGTCAAATACGGTGTTCCGCAAGGAACAGTCCTAGGACCTGTACTGTTCACTTTATACATCAACCAGTTACTGTCCCTCAAAGTTGCGGGCACAATCGTAAGTTTCGCGGACGATAGTGTCATATTGTATAAAGCAGGTACATGGCAGAACTTAAAAAAAATTGCAGAAAATGATTTTAAAAACATAAAAAAATGATGCGATTATAACTTGCTTACGATAAACTATTCTAAAACTAATTACTTGCCATTTACTAGTTATTATAATCACTTACCAAAGTTAGGTCCACTTAATATTGATGCAAATATAGAAATACCAGAAGTTACCTCAGTGAAATATTTAGGATTCATAATCGATCGACATTTGAGATGGGATTTACATGTAAATAATTTGACAAGAAAACTAAGAGGTCTGATATCTAGATTTAAATATCTGAAAAATTACCTAGACGTTAGTCACCTAAAAATCATTTATTTTGCATTGGTTCAATCTTTACTGTCTTATGGTATTATTGGATGGGGTGGGGTAAGCGAATCCTATTTAAAACAATTAAATACGGTCCAAAAATGGATACTTAGAATTATATTTAATAAGGATATAACTTACCCCAGCACCTTATTGTATGAAGAGTGTCAGGTACTTGACGCACGGCAATTGTATTATTTAAAAATCTCTCTCAAAACCTTTAGAAATAGAACTAACATAAAACAAATTGAACATAATTATGAAACCAGAGCAAAACAATATAGTTGTCAAATACCTCGAACTGTAAAAACTATTGGCCAAAAATCATATACCTACTTGGAAAGTCGAATATATAACAGCTTGCCCCAGGATCTTAAAAATATAAATAAATATTCAATTTTCAAAAAAAAAAAAAATGAAAATGTGGTTACTAGAGTCGCCCAAGACATTCATTTACAATATTATAAATCAAAATATACTTCTATAATTAAAATAATCATAGATAAGCAAAATTAATTAAATTAACAAAACATATAATTTTATAATACATTACAATACATTTAAAATATACATATTCACTTTTCCCTTGAGTATTATATACCCAAGGGTATGCACAGACAAGTAAATTAGTTTACTTTTTGTGTTTCTCTTAGTTTATTTATTATGTATTAGAGACTAGGTTTCTTAAGAAATTATTTGTACAGTTAAATGAGAATGTAAAACTTTAGTTTTTAGTCCTACTTTGTTTTGTACAAGCCCACTTTATATAGTAAATAAACTTATTATTATTATTATTATTATTATTATTATTATTATTATTATAATTGTAAAGCTAACATTAATTTTAGTCATTTTTGAGCTTTAACACATTCGTACTCACGTATTATGCCGACCCTAATCTGTTTCGTTTAATTACCTGTGAAGAGATAAACAATCCTATAATTTTCCTCTTTGGCCGCACACTACACACTTAATAGTCATTGTTTTTCAATAAATACGCACTAAATAAATGTTTGTAACTAAAAACAGATTATTAATCAGTACCCAATAACGCAAAACTTTAAAGTCACTTAAAAACAACAGAGAATAAAATAGCAACAGCAGAATAGCATTGAAAAATACATTACTCAAGCAAACAAATTTGTTATATCTATTAAGGTTTAAGTTACGCAAAAGCATTAAAATAAACACTGAAGCCTAGAGCCGTCCCTGGTTTGTTTTGGATACCTTGATATGTAAACATGCAAATTGTTGTCTATGTATCAGTCATAATAATTAGTGTATCTCTTATGTGTGTTACTTATCTTTATATTATTAATCTGAGGTATGTATACTAGTAGTAGTAGTTACTTATTTTACTAGGCAAGTAGGCCACAATGGGCCCTTTTTACCTAGGGACCTACAGTTTAGCGTGGACTCCGAACCACGGTCCTCGACTGTCAACTAACCCACCGCCTGGGCCTGCCCGCCTGCACCGCTAGCAGAGTGGCAAACCTCCTGGGTAGGTCTCTTCGACCACCCACCCGGGCTCGCCTCTCCGCCTGCATCAGGCTAGCGACGTTCCCGGGATTGTCTGTTGACAGCCTACCGACTGTTAGATGAGCTATCGTTCATCCATCCAATTGCCGGACTCGATCAGTGCTGCTTTAACTTCACTGATCGAATATCGGATATTAAACGGATGTCCATACCTCATCCCCGGTATGTTCACTAACTTAAATTTTGGTTTTAATTTTTATTCATCTAATACTAAACTGTAATAAGAAGATTACCTCAGGAACGTTTGAGCGTGTTCAACAAATTAAAAGCTTTTATTAAAAGTCACACGGTTGTCAGTTTCTAAAATATAATTATTTTAAATGTTCCCATCAATATAACTTTTGACAGCAACACCACCGTGGCGAATTTTTGATCTAGTCTATTTAATATGTTTGTGTCCTGGTCTAAACCCAGACTGATTTATAGGAAATGAGATATTTTTTTGCTATTTATTGTATATGCTATGCATTGTGAAATTAATGAATGAAAGCATTCCATATTACTTGCAATGTAAAATTATGTTTAAAATAAAATCATTATTCTCCTAGTAGTCAGGATGTAATTCATCCCTTAAGTTATAAATGATTGATTTTTGTTTGTTCTGTTTTATTTTATTTTATTTACCATTCAGCATGTTTTTTTGTTTCAGATGTTTATGGCCACCAATGTCCGAAGTGTTTTTAAATCCTACAAATACAAATGGAATTTGTCTGGACATACTAAACAATGTGGAATTACCCCACAATATCCGTGCAAATATTGTTCTAAATCCTTCACCCGAAAAAGTGGCCTTAAGTATCATGTGGCATATGTACATGGTTTTGACAATAAAATGATTTACAATGTTTTTTAACTTAATCTGTTTAGAATGAAGGTGATAAATATAATTTGTTTGAATTTGGTTATATATTTTAGCCATTTCAGAGTCTGTGAATTTGGCCCCACCACAATCATCGATGCTAATTGCGTAATCCATACCATCATTTAGCACCCTCTGAATATGTAAACAAAACAGAGGTGCTAATTGTTTTTACAAAGTTATTAGTAATTTTATATTTTTGGTGCCAACTTCACAAAATGCAACTTCTACATGCACCGTCGTGTTTACATTTTTAACCAATCTCTACTTACAGTTCATCTTTTGATAAAAGAACTGTTAGTGTGTCTTAAGTTGTCTTCTTCAATTCTGTTACTGTTCCTTTGACCTGTCAACATTTCTTCCAAGAATAAACATGAAACGAATGTTCTTCCTGGACTTTCTAAAGGTATAACTCTTGATTTCTATATTTTCAACCTGCTAATCAATTCTGTTGCTGTTGTGTGTAACTAAACTACTCCACTGTAATTTAATTTCGTAAGTATTATGGGATTATTATAATGTTACGTGTTTGCTATCCCCACAAACACCTACGCTCGTAGATTCGTTAATTGAAAGTCCAGGTAACACTTACTCACTACTTTATTTACTAATTAACAATTAACAACAATAGATTAATCACTTTCCTAATTATAATAACAACTGAACACTTTTAAGTCTCTCTCGTATGTCTTCTTTACTCGTTCACGTTCAACATCAGACTAAATCTCAGCCCACCGTGCGTCTTATTTATACATCCATTCTCCCGGTCTAGAGCACTCCAGAATATTCCCGGCCGTTCGTGTACAATTCCAGCCTAATCTAACCAGTCTGCACAGTCCAGTGGCGTAACACTGCCCCCTCCTTAAGCCTGAACGTCCCGATCAGGCAACTCATTATTCCCTGCATACTTGGCTAGTCTCTCTATGTGCACCACCTTCATCTTGGATTTTGGACTTTGCTGAATTCTATATACAACGTCGTTTAGTCTGGTGACAACAGTGTAAGGACCTTCCCAGGGCGGGTGAAGCGTCAGGGACCTGCCTTTCTTTCGTTGTGGTTTATATAGCCAAACCAACTCTCCCACCTGGTACCCTCCTGAATTACCCTTAAGATCATAACGAGCCTTCATACGGTCACTTGCTATGGTAATTCGCTCAAAAGGAGCCCTGGTGTTATATTGTTTATTTCTTATTTGTGGCCCCATTGTTGCCGCGCAAACTTCACATTGGCGGCACCAAGCCTCCACATCTTGACGACTGTTACCCAGTAAAAACGTTGTCTTACTTTTGTCAGGGTTTTGTTGATGCCAAAATGTTCGCCAGACGTTCCATTATGCACTTGCTGAAGTACATCTGCTACGTGACACCTGGGGATTAACAATTTCCCAAGTAACTTTCCTCCCATCTGGACTTTCCCACGCTCTCTTCAGCAGTCCATCCTCTATGATAAGGGAGTCCCATTGTGCCCATAAAGCCTTCAGCCCCACTGATTTATTTGAAATGTCCTTCCAATCGGGTCGGGTGCATCTTTCTTTCCATTCCAGAATAGGACCAGTCTCGTTATCATTTAACTGCGCTTTCCTAAACGACTCTTTTGTCCAATAATCCGGAAGATCAATCTTAACGGTCTTCATTATTTGTACATTCTGTTGTTCTTCTTTACGGTAGCAAGGCTTGCAGTCTTTCTGACACGGTCTTTTGGAAAGGCCATCTGCTAGATTCCGCGAAGTACCAGCTCGCCAGTTTCCTGCGGCTTCTCCATTACTGCGACTCTCAGGGATGCGCTGACGACAGTTACTCTGAATATGGCCCACTCTGCCACACTTGTAACAGCGCATACGTCCTCCACTCTGTCTCCCACTACTTTGTTGTTGGGTTTGTCTCAGATCTTTAATGTTGAGCTCATGACACTTCCTTTTAATATGGCCCAATTTGCCACACATATAGCAACGGATGTCTCCAGTCGGCCTCCCACTACTTCGTTGTTGGTCTTGTCTCTGCTGGGAGTTCGATTTTGTCCAGTAGTTGGGTCAACATCTTGTGTAGATCAGATATCAGGTTTTGTGTTGTGTTGTCTGGCTTGTCTTCCTCCACACTCACAGCTCGTACTCTCTGATTTGATTGTGTTGGTATCCTTATAGGCAGCCTCAATCTCCAGTGCATGTACTAAAGCCTCACTGCTAAGCTTATGCCTGGCCAACTTAAGAATTCGCCTAACTTCTGGTCCCTTACTCCATCAATAAATGTGCTAACTGCTAACTGTTGTTGGAAATTCCATTGGTGCATCAGGATAGGCTAGATGGGCTAATCTTTCTACCTCAGCTTCGAACTCCTGGAGGCTTTCTCCACCTCGTTGTCTGCGTGATTTGAGCTGAGCCTGATATGCTTGGGCGAGATATTGGTCGCCATATCTTAGTTCTAACGCTGCCTCCAAAATGCTAAAGTTTTGTTGCTGTGCGGCAGAATTGTTTGGAGCAGGTCCAATGCTTGACCCCTTAGTGCTAATACCAATGCTGTTGCTTTTTTCCTCATCGTTCCAGTTATTTGAATGAGCAGCTGCCTCAAATTGTCTCTTATAAGTTGACCATGAACTTTGACCGTCGAAGGAAGGTGGCTGTAACCTAGCACCAGACGACAGTACCAATTGGCCACTCCTCTCCCTTAATTGTTGCTTGAGCCGGCTACTTCTCCTTCAATAATACTGACTTTTCCCTCAACTTGACCGACTTTTTCTTCCACTTCACCGACTTTTTCTATTAACATCGACCTTAAATTTTTCAGTGAGAGAGAAAAATGGCTGCCTGCTGTTCCTCTAGGCTTCTTTTTATATCTTCGTTTTCCTCCAATCGTCTTATTTCCAGGCCCTCCATCATTTTTTCTTAAGTCTTCTTTTTCTTCCTGGCGTCTTCTCTCTTGGTCTTCTTTTTCTTCCTGTCGTCTTCTCTCTTGTTCTTCTTTTCTTCTTGTCGTCTTCTCTCTTGTTCTTCCTTTTCTTCCTGGCGTTCTCTTTTTCTGTTCTTCCATTTGTTGCACCAATGCTGCAAGTAAGTCTTGTGTTTGTTTCTCTGCCATGCTTCTTGTTGTTGGCATTAACTCACGACACGTAAATCAGTTCAAAATAAAGTTTATTACACTATAAAATCCTTAAAATGTTGATATCACGTCTATTTTAATAATGGAATGTTCCAGAAAAATCTCGAAACAGCACTAGAAAGTCTTATTTAGAGTCTATACTTCTTTTGTGTTGGCAAAATTCATGTATCTCCACTAATTGTGAAATGGAATGTTCGAGAATTTTTACAAATTATCACTAATAAGTCTTGTTTTGAGTCTATAACACGTTCCCGTTAACACAGCTTACGTATCTTCTGTGGTTTCCAAAATCGAATGTTCTAGAATTGTCACTAAAAGTCACTTATAGTCTTGTTTTTAGGTCTACAACACGTTTCCGTCGACACAACTCACGTATCTCCTGTAGTTTCCAAATAGAATGTTCTAGAATTTTTCCCGAAATTGCACTAGTAGTCCTTTTTCTCAGTCTACAACACGTTATTACTAGCGGCACTCGCGTATTTGCAACTATTTCTAAATCGAATGTTCTAGAAACTTCTCGAAATCCACTTTAAAATCACTATTCAGTCCAGAAATAGTCCTCAAACACTATCCAGTAGTTTAATTCTTCGTATTACCACTAATTTCTGAGAAGAACACTGTAGAACCTTTTCGAATATTCCAAAAATTTCTCTTCCAATCCACTTCCGACACCAAATTGTTACGTGTTTGCTATCCCCACAAACACCTACGCTCGTAGATTCGTTAATTGAAAGTCCAGGTAACACTTACTCACTACTTTATTTACTAATTAACAATTAACAACAATAGATTAATCACTTTCCTAATTATAATAACAACTGAACACTTTTAAGTCTCTCTCGTATGTCTTCTTTACTCGTTCACGTTCAACATCAGACTAAATCTCAGCCCACCGTGCGTCTTATTTATACATCCATTCTCCCGGTCTAGAGCACTCCAGAATATTCCCGGCCGTTCGTGTACAATTCCAGCCTAATCTAACCAGTCTGCACAGTCCAGTGGCGTAACAATAAATTAATCAGCACCACAACCATGGGTGCTAATTGCGAAACTTATACCATCATTTAGCACCCATTTATTACCTTCTGAATATAAAAAGAGTTGCTAATTGATTTAACCGTTATTAAACATTTTTCAATGTTGGTGCAAACATCACACCGGCATTACAACCATGCGTCGGTACTCATTGCGAAACATACCATAATTTAGGAACCATTTAGCACCCTCTGAAAATCAAAAAGGCATAGGTGCTAATTGCTTTAATAAAGTTATTAACAATTTTTTAATGTCAATGCCAACTTCACCTCAGAACTACAACCATCATCGGTGTCAATTACAAATTTTATACCCAACAAAGTTATTAACACAGGTATTAATTTCGAAATATATACCATCATTTAACACCTTATTAGTAATTCTGAGAATTGTCCAGATTTTAAGGTTCGAGTATTTGTACGAAAAATAATCGAATTTTCAAATTACTCGAATATTTGAATTAATTTAGAAATTGCACTATCCGAATATTTGAATAAACCGAATGTTCGAATTATTCGATTATTTGAATAGTTCAAATATTCAAACTATTCGAATAATCTGAATCCACGAATATTATTGTATTATTAATAAATTGATTCGGTATAGGTATGAATATTTTGGTATGTATTGGAGTTTCTACTTTTAGTGCATTTTTATTAAATTAGAATTATTAAAAATTAATGCGGTTTTAGATTTTGAACAAAAAAAGTTCAAGTAAAACTTGCAGGAATTGGTCACACGGAAAATGATTTAATAATTAATACGTGAACTACATAAACAAAGTGTACAAACTACAACTTACTACTATAATGGAATACTCGACTATGTTTGAGTATTAATATTTGAAAATAATTTATAGGACAGTGGCTTAATCTCTAAAGAAGGTGAGAAAAAACATTATAGGATATCACAAATAAATAACAATATTTTAATAACTTACTTAAAACAATTTGCACCTATGTTTTTCATATTCAGATAGTGGTTTGTTTCTCAATTACCACCGATGGTTATAATTCTGATGGGAGGTTGGCACCAAAATATTGAAATTATTAATAACTTTGTTAAAACAATACTTAGCACCTATGTTTTTTTGCATATTCAGAGTGTGCTAAATGGGTGCTAAATTATGGTATAAGTTTCGCAATTAGCACCGATGGTTGTGGTGGCAAGTTCATAGACCTCTATTTCAAATAATCATGAAATATTGTTTCGCATTGAATGTGAAAGGCCCAATAAATCCATGATTTATTATTTCTAGATCTCTTCACCTAGGTAATAATATCACAGACCAAATTAAATTAATTTTGCCTTTTCAACTTGATTCTACTTTTTCTAATATTCTTAATAATAAATATAATAATATTTTTCAAGAAACTAAGGCTATACATTTAAAAAAATTAAATAAATTATGAGAAGGGTGTAAGTTAGTCAATAAAATAGCTCCTGAAAAATTGTTAGTTAATACTACTCATCATATTATTCCTGAATATATTAAGAATATTTTGTCATTGGATCCTAAATTTTCTATTGAACATAATAAAAAAAATTTTCCATTATTTAGTGTGATTAAAGGTGTTGAATATATTATACAACAATTTCCTTCTAATGTTGACAAAAATTCAGTAAGGGCAGCTTGTACAAATACCATAACTAATTTTTCCAATAATTTAAAAAATAACAATAATACGAGAAATATGGAATTTGACAAAGAGTATAAGAATGCTAGATCTTACTTGAAATTTAATAATGACATTATTATCACCCGTTCTGACAAGGGAAATTCTACTGTCATTCTTTATAAGGATGATTATAACAGAAAAATGGTAGAATTAATTGACGACCAATTAACTTATAAGATTATTAATAAAAAACCCTACTACTAGTTATGAGAACAAGGCTAATAAAATCATTAATGATTTAGCTGATAATAGTCAGATTGAGGTAAGACTTTCTAAAGAACTACTGACCTCAAATTCTTTACCCCCAAAAATTTATGGATTACCTTACCGAAAATACATAAAAATAACATACCATTAAGACCAGTGGTTTCTTGTATTCAGTCACCATTATTTAAACTTTCTAAATTTGTTAGTTCAATATTATCTAATTTACAAAGCTTGTTTACATTTAATATAAAAAAAGCTCTTTTGAATTTGTTAATAAAATTAAAAATAATAATATACCAGATGGATATATTTGATATTACTTGATGTTTCATCATTGTTTACGAATATTTCTAAAGATTTGTTATTAGAAATTATTGATGAATTTGGCCACATATTAGTGAATTTACTAGTGTGGATAAAAACAATTTAAAAAATATGTTGAATTTTATATTTGAGTCTAGTTTTTAGTTTTGACAATAAATGTTATTCCCAAGTTTTAGTAGTGCTATGGGTAACCCTGCATCACCTATTTTTGCAAGCTTAGTTATGAATAAGTTAATATCACATGTAGTTCCTCAACTACCATTCACTTTACCTTTTTTATACATTTACGTAGATGATATCATAACAAGTATACCGGTCAATTGTGAAAATATTATTGTTGAAGCTTTTAATGATTTTGATTCACATTTAAAATTCACTATAGAAATAGAACAAAATTACACCTTTCCATTTTTGGACACTTTAGTAGTCCGTACCATAGACAATAGAATTAAAACTGGTATCAAAAACCTACAGCCTCTGGTCGTATTATTAATTTCAAATCAACTCATCCTATATTTCAAAAAGTTGCAGTTATTAAGTCCTTGAGACATCGTGCCATAAGCCTAGGTGATGAAGAGTTTTTGGAAACAATTTTAACTTTATTAAAATGACAGCAAAAAACAATAATTATCCTACATTGTCAGTTAACTCTATGCTTTATACTAATGTTAGAACCGAATGACGTATTCAGGACGAGGCTAATGGTAATAAGAGATTTTTAAAAATTCCTTTAATTAAAGGATTAAGTAACATGCTTATTAAAATGATAATTTTAATATATGTACTTATACTTGTAAATCGGTAAACAATTTACATACCCCTCTTAAAGATAAAACTGCTATCTTAGACAAATCTAATGTTGTCCCTTGTGGAAATAGTGAACAATGCTAAATTGGTACCACAAAAAGTAAACTTTCAGCCCGTTTAAAACAGCATAAATATGACTGCAACCCCTCATTTTTTCATAAAAAAAAGGAAAATCGGCTTTATCTAAACATCATTTTGAATCAGGACATCATTTTGATAATGCGACTATTTTATGTATCGAACAAAATCATCAAAAGAGACTAATACTAGAAATGTTATTTATTAATAAATTTAAAAACAACACTGTAAATTTTAGATATCCAAAATTTGAATATTATCTATCATAATTTAACTTAACATAACTTAAGTGATTTCTGCACCTAATGTGGGACTTCGTCCTCAGAATGAACCTGAATTCCACCAATCACATTTAACGATGTGGGGTTGTTCGGGGGATTGGTTATGACATGTGGTGGAAATCAGTCTTAAAATATGGTGTTATTTCGTGGTTTATATTGATTTTTGCAGTTTTTTGTCAATAAGGGATGTGTTAAATTGTTTTGTTTTGAAAGTAGAATACTACTACTTATAAGTTCTAATAGAATAATTTATGGCTCTCTACATAAATATCTTATTTTTAAAATTGGTTAATATTTATATTTATAGATGACGCTGGAATGGTAATCATTCTTGTATCCTCAACTTTTCGCTCTGTGTGTGATTTTATTTTATTTCGGTCTTTTTAAATTTTAATCTGTTGTGTGTCTAATGTCTACATATATGTATATTTTATTGCCTTTCAAATTGATTGGTCTTGTAATTGTTATGCCTACAGGTAATTATTACTTAGACTGATATTTTATCATTATAGTTTTTTATCATGTTATAAAAATAACAAGTTTTAAAAAAATTATTTTTTTCCAACTTGGTCTTTACGATTGAAATATGTTCATATAAATAAAAATGTTTTATATTTAACGAACCCCTTGTTGCTATTATTTTCAATTTGAAATGTTTGTATTTTGTTAATTTATACTTTAATAATGTTATTTAAATAATTGTGAATGTATTTATATGTATGTTCTTATAAATTGGTTTCTCTTACAGACGTGGTTTTTAAATTTTTTTTCTGTTGTGGAATTTTACATCATTATTTGGCTATTGAGCCCTGAAGAAGTTTAAGCATATTAAACGAAACGTAGGCATGTATGTATA
>JANEYF010001209.1:0-34129 GCA_029963845.1 Rhamnusium bicolor | reverse complement strand
AAAAATAATTTATTGACCATGTTGAAATACAAAAACTCTACATATGGTAAGTCCAGTAAAAAAAACGCATGGCAGAGTAGTACTGAGTATGGCATGCAACATACTCAGGAGCTCAGATCCCCTCCTGTGGTTCGTAAAACATCACAAAACTGTAGGAGTGGGAGCAGGATTGTTCAAGGCAGCAAAAAAGAGCCGCAGATGAACTCGGTCTCGCATTTGACATCAGGCGAGGAGGCCGGCGTGGTGCTGATGTTGAGTCAGTCACCGAACTTCAGCCAAATCGTCTGAAAGCCCGAATCAGAGCTGCCGAACAGGAAAATCTGTTTCGGAGAGCACGTCGATAAACCCCAACATGGTGTCTTCTATAAGAACATAGAAACACTGGGTTTATCGACCAGGCTGACCTTCGCCTTTCTAAGGTCAGCAGGGCTTAAGTCGGAGACCGAGGGATTCATTATGGCCTGTCAAGATGGTGTTATCAACACCTTGGTCTACCGTAGCCGCGTGTGGCGTGTAGAGGTTCCTGATATCAACTGCAGGACCTGCCATCAGGCGCCGGAATCGCTCATGCACTTACTATCTGCATGCCCTATATATGCGATTTCGGCCTACATCCACCGGCATAATGCGGCGTTACGAATGCTATACTACCATCTAAGGCACTCGTACTGGGGTAGACCAGACACCAGTGCTGCCTTACGTCCCCGGAGATATTGAGTCCGTTGTCGAGAACGAGAAATGCCGGATTTACTAGAACTACTCGTTCCCGACTGTCAGGCTAATCCAAGCTAACAAGCCTGACATAGTCCTCCTCGATCATCAACTCAAGGTGATGTATGTCATCGAGTTCTCGGCACCTGCAGAGAAAACATCACCTTGAAGGAGGAGGAGAAACGGACCAAATATCGCGATCTCCGGTACGAGCTCCAAGTGCTGTACCCAGGCTACTCGGTAAAAATGGTCGTCCTTATAATCGGTGTACTCGGAGGGATAAAGCCTACGCTTCTTTCGGAACTAAAGATCATACCGGTCTGCCAAAAATCAGCTGAGTGGCTGGCAGGCCAAATGCAGAAGGCGGTCATTCTGGGTTCTCTCCGTCTGCTTAGGGCACACGATTCCGGAGCCTACAGTCACTAACCCTGCGGGATGTGGGGAGTGGCTGAGGTTAATGTGCTGGCGCGACTCCCGTGAGGCGTCGGAGGCCACGGGAGGACTGTCCAGCGTCGGGCAACCGAAAAAAAAAAATATAATAATTTATTGACCATATTGAAATACAAAAACTCTACATATGGTAAGTCAAGTAAAAAAAAGTGTATGTATGTAAATATAAATATAAAAGAATGTTTTACAAGAGCATAAACGTCAATAAATAAGTATATGAATAAATAATACAAATACATATACAGTTAACAATAATTCACATAAAAAGTTCCTGTACAGTCCCTGTACCGTCTTTTCTTTCGGATTACGTTTTCCATTTTGGGAAAAATATTCTTCATCTCTCTCTCTCTCTCTCTCTCTCCTCTCTCTCTTGCAATTTCTGATTTTTTTTCCAATAGTTCGGATTTCGTAGCCGTTTACTAGGAACGTTTCCCTTTAGATCAAAAAAACTTTCTTAATAGGAGTTTGGTGTACAAATTTTTATAGACAAATTTACCCCTCGGTTAATACATTGTTTGTAAAATCAGTAAATCGTTTTTTATATGAACTTCAACATCATCAGGATGTAGACATATTGGACACTTTAAGACGGCGATAAATATTATTATTACTTATTGCATATTCCGTAAAGTATGGAATAAATTCAATATTTGTTAAACCAAAAATATTTTGAAAAAGTCCTCGGACACGTCGTTTTAGTTTCAATTGTGCACTTATCCCTTATTTTTTGGTTATGACGTCATCACTGTTTCCATTATGACGTAATCGAGGTTTTTTTAAATGAGACGCCCTGTATATTTCTCCATTTTTTGATTCTAAATTAACAGCTAATTCCAAAAACGTATCCCACGTAGGGTCTAGAAGATACGGCCATTTTGAATATAAGAATTTAATAATAAAAACAACTTATAGTAAATATTCGAACTGTACTCCTTGTTGTAGCTGACAGTTATCCCAAACAATAAAGTTGCTGAACATTGTTTATAGTTTCCTGAGAAATGTTGTTTATTTCTATTCTAATTCTCTTCTTTAATTCAACAATGTTTTCCGGTTTGGTTTTATAAACTAAGTTTTTAGATGGTCTCACAGAAAATAATCTAATGGATTGAGTTCCGGTGACTTTAGTGGCCATTCGATGGGTCCACGTCTACCAATCCACCTTTCAGGAATATTCGGTCAAGATATCCTCGAATGTCTTCTGCATGATGGAGAGGCGCACCATCCTGTTGATACCACACGCTTTCGTCAACATTTCCAGGATTAATTCTATTGGGGCATAAATTTAATAACGTTGGGATGAGATAGCCTATTAAAAATTGGAGATACATGCCGGTCCGTTTACAGTTCAATCGAAAAAATGGGGTCCAATGATTCTATTCCCGCCCACACATTTACCTTTTGTGGATAGTGTGTTTGCTGCTCCCTTATCCATCGAGAGTTTTCTTTTACCTAGGATCTACAATTCTGACGATTCACTTCACTATTTAATTTGAAAGTGCATTCATCGGAGGACATAATAATCTTCATCAGAAGAGGATCATTGCACATGCATTCTTTCACAAAATTGTATCCTCCGATCTAGACCATCATCACTTAGGTCTTGCACAAGCTGAATCTTAAAGGAATACCACTTTTCTAATTTTAATACTGTATGTACGTACTGACGTTTTAGTAACATAATAATCGAGACTAACCTGGTGAACGCTGGTATGTGGATTTTCTTCAACAGCCAGTAAAGTATTTAATTTTGTATCCTCGTCAACCCCTGGACGACCTGTTTTGGGTAAATCTTCCACCGTACCAGTCTCTCTATATTTTTTTTAATTTCACTGACTGTCGATTGGGTTATGGGTCGTTCTGGATATTTAGTATTAAATAAATTACATTCTTCTTGTCTTGTTGACTTTGCATCCTATCACCATACCCAGTCATCATAAGAATTTCAATTCTCTGCTACACTCATGTTATAAATTAAAATAAATCGACAACATATATTAAGAAACCACTACTGGGGTAAAGTATTATTAAGTAATTCACTGTCAAAGACGCTAACGATAAAACAAAAAAACAGACAAAATTAGCCTACTTCAAAAATTAATAAAAAACGTGTTTATTTTACTTTTTTTTTACTTGTTTTTTTAATGGCTGTATCTTCCAACTTATCAATTTTAAACCGGAAGTATTTGGAATCTACTGTTGAAGCAGAATCCAAAAATGGAAAAATATACAGTGTGTTCCATTTAAAAAAAATATCGATGAACATCATCGATATAACGGAAACAGTGATGACGTCATAACCAAAAAAAATAAAGGATAAGGTGAGCAATTGATATTAAAAATCGACGTGTCCGAGAAGTTTTTCTAAATATTTTTGGTTTAAGAAATAAAGAATTTATTCCATACTTTACGGACACACTGTATAATTTGCTCTCAACAAAGTTTAGTTCTCATTTCTCATAAAAATGGTGTTTGCACGAGGGTCCAAGCTTCCCTAGTATAAACAATTTTTTTTTCTAGAAAATTGAAAAATGTGTAAAATATTATTATATAATCTAGATGTGTCGCAGCTTAAAAAAATATTGTCAATATTTTTGGCGTTCTTCGAGAGTCAAACGCTTTTAAATCAAGGGTTTACGTAAGACAAAAAACATTAGCGTAAGCCTTCCGTTGTGAATTATGACAACCAAACTTTAAACAGACCACCTCCTGCTACTATAGAACCGAGCGATGAAGTACAACAAAGTAATTTGACATTATTTTTATAGTAATTCTGTACTGTCACAAAATATTGGTTAGATTACATTTGAAATAGTCCTTTGTTTCCAGAAAACCATCCTAATAATAGAGGATAATAACAGAGAAATTCACCAGTTGGAAACTATGTATGCTCTAATGAGCTCACGTCCTAAGTCAATATGTCACACTCTTACTTTCACCCGCCTTTGTTACAGCTGGATGCTAGAAGACTTCCTGTGCAAAATGTACATGTTCATTCAGTCCCTAAGCAACACGGCGAGTATATTCATCTTAGTCGTCATATGCACCGAACGGTACTTCGCCATCATTTACCCTATAACTTGCAAGCAAATCCTCACTCCCATCAGATTAAAGGTAAGGCTTAGGCTTAATGATAATAAGTTATTAATTTATTTTCGATACTAATAAAATTTGTGTTTTCTAATATTCAGCTGTTTTTTTTTCGAAAATTTGTGTATATCAGTCATTTTGAAAACTACGAAAGTTATACAGGGTGGGGCAATAGTGCGTCGGACTTTGGTATCTCGAGTTATACGATAGCTAGAAATAAAAAAAATCAAGTAAACCAGATAAAAAAGTCTATAACCAGAAATTATCTTCGAATGTACAGGACGAGCCAAGACCAAATTACAGGATCAAGTGCCTTTTTTTAAAAAGGAGTAGTATGTATATCAGTACATTTTTTGAAGTCTCTTTCTAGACTGATTTTTTTTTGTTGAAATAATGCCATCTGCAGATGCATATTGAAATATCACAATTATGGGTTTTAAGAAAAACTTGTGAATATGTGAATGTGAATACTAGTTACAAGACATCCAAATAATGTTTTTTGAATCATTTTTACTTCCTAAAAATGTACAGGGTGGTCAAAAATTATTTTTCAATTAAGAACTTTTTAAACATTTTTTTGTAAGGTACCTCAGCAACCATTTTCGTTTTATTGAGCAATAAGTACAAAATTCAAAAATAAACTTGAAAAATAGAGGCTTTTTCAAATAATTCACTAGAAAAAATTATAATAAGTGCTCCACATGTTGCCCATTTTGATTGACACACGTCTCTATGCGCTTTTGAAATGAGGTTTCTACTCTTCTTAAAATTGCCGGTGTTATAGATCTAAAAGCAGTTATTATCCTTCCATTCCTATGTGTCTTTATAAACAATTTCCTTTACGTACCCCCATAAAAAGAAATCCATTTTTGTAAGATCTGGGAATCTAGCAGGCCATTTAGTGGGTCCATATCTCCTGATCCATTGAAGTGGGTAGGTATTATTTAAGTGGTCTCTAACTGCATTTAAATAATGTGGTGGAGCACCATCTTGTTGAAACCACATCCTATTTCGAATTCTCTCAGGAAGATTCATAATAATTTTCCAGAAAATGAAGATAAATAGCTCCAGTCAAGGTACCATCAAAGAAATGTGCCCTATTACATGTTCTCCAATAATTCCTCTCCAAACGTTTATAGACCATATCTATGCTGTTTATCAACGTGCCTAAAAAAGTGAGGATTTTCCGATGCATAATAATGGAAATTGTGCCTATCAAGAAATCCATTTTTATGAAAAAATTGCCTCATCAGTGAATAAAACATTACTGAAGACAGTGACATTTTGTATTTTATCTCTGGCCCAATTACAAAACTGTAAATGCTTTTGAAAATCGTCATCAGATAGTTCCTGGTGCATTTGAATATGATATGCATGAAACTTATTTGTTTTTGAGATTCGACCAACAAACTTATTCCTACTAATGAGCTCACTTCTCTCTGACTAATATGGGGATTCACAACCGTTGCCAGCATCACAGAAAACTCATTTTCTTCATTCACAACACGTTTTATTCTTTCACTTTTTTATAATCGACACTTCCTGTTTCCACTAATCTGTCAAGAAGTCTTTGGAAGCTGCTAACATCAGGAATCCTTTTTTCAGGATACCTTTGCTTATAAATTCTACTGGCAAGCAAATAATTTCTGTCTAACTCTCCCAAAACAAAAGTAATGTCTACAAGTTCCGCTTTATTAAAATTCATTTTGTAAATCGCCAAATATAAATTTAGTACAAATGATAATTGACGATTGATAACTGCGATAAATGGTCGTTTGTACAAGACAATTTATAATAAACTGAGGTTTTATTGCGAATAACGAAAACAGCAAACAAATTTACAAAAAAACTATTACAGTAAGGGACTAGTTAAATATTATTTACCTACTTCATTGGATTGGAAGAAATGGTCTCACTAAATTGCCTCATTTTCAAAAGCGTATAGAGACATGTGTCAATCAAAATGGGTAACATGTGGAGCCAATGACTTCAGAAATAGTCATTGTGTGGAGCTCTTATTATAATTTTTTTCAAATGAATTATTTGAGGAAACCTCTATTTTTTTAAGTTTGATCTTGAATTTTGTACTTATGACTTAATAAAATGAAAAGGGTTGCAATCAGCCATAGAAAAGTATTTAAAAAAAAATTTGAAAATCGTTGAAAAATCTAAGAAAATTCAATTTAAAAAAGTTCTTAATTGAAAAATGACTTTTTGGCCACACTGTACATTTTTAGGAAGTAAAAATGATTCAAAAACATTAATAAGATGTCTCGTAACTAGTATTCATATAAGTTTTTTTTAAAACCCATAAATGTGACTGATGATTTTTTCAATATGGCATTATTTTTCAAGTTTACTTTCAATTATTGCCCAAACATTTTCTAGAAAATTATTTATGAAATACGTATAATTAACTAATTGTTAATTAGGTTTTGCATGACTGTTATCCATGTTGCTATCATTTTTTAGAATATTAAAAGCTAATTTGGTTTATTTTGTTGACATCTTTCAATAGGTACCTATAATAACTAAAATTTATATTATGTTTTTCTTATATATGATCATCATAAGAAAATATAGGGGTGTGTTTGTGAAAAATCAAATTTGTATTTTTCTAATTACTTATATTGAAACTTTATTTTTTTTAATACTGCAGTTTTTGGTACGTATTTACTGTCTATGTAATCAGTTGTACCCTCTCCCAATAGGGTTCTTAACAGCTCAGTTAGTTAAGAGTTGGACTACAAATCGTGAAACCCGCAGTTCGATACATAGTCAAAATAGGTTTTTCCATAATGCTAGAGTACCCGTAGCTTTTGCTAATGATGCTCAGAGGTTATTGGAGTGTTATAGTACTTTGAGTACAACTTTACATTGTAACAAAATATCAAGAATCTTTGAAATCTGCGATGTTTTTTGTTGAATGGGTTAATTTTATTTGCTCGTAAATCACGTAATTTAGTATTTTTGACGGGATTTCGATTTTTCTAGCATTACACGGGTCATTTAGAATAAATCGGAACCATCATGGCACACTTAAATGGAAAACTAAAAATTATATTATAAAAAATATTGACGTGTGAAATGTCACTTATTTGGTATCGTTGGATTTAGAAAATTATGCAGAATTCAAAAATGCAATAATATACAGGGTGTTCTATATAAAAATCGAAAGTTACTGTCACTTCCGGCGAAACCGGACGTGAAAAAAAATCACTTGAATGTCAAAATGTGCCGCTTATTATGTATATAGAATATCCCAAATTTTAATCAATTACCTTCAAAACTAAAGGAGGAAAAGAAGGTGTGTCATGATCCTGTTACACCCGGTATAAGTATTCTATATCAAATTATGTAAAACAAAGATTAGTATCAGATAAAAGTCTCAAATGTTTGTGGAATCACACCAGCTTATTACATCGACATTTATTTTTAGAGTAATGATTGACTTTAACTACGCGTTGAGTTTTTGTTAACTTCATAAAAAGAACATTTACATTAAAAACTGTCTGGTGACAGTCGTCGCAATTAAAGTGAAATAACAGTTGGGTGCTGCATAAACTGCATATAGATGTATTTTGTTTCATCATAAAGGTTAGATGTGTATGCAATAAAACGCAGAGGACCTAAAATTGATCTTTGTAATCTATTTTTCTGTAAGAATGACCTATTTATTAAAAGAAAGAAACTAAACTAAAGAAACTAACTACAAAGTAGGTACGTTACTTAACAACTTAACAGCAGTTTCTGAGTCTAACAATATGATGTTGAGGCGTTTTTAAAAATTTGTGGTAATATCATTATATAAATAAATTTTGTATGATATGGGTGTATTTTTGCTAGATTAATTTTTAGATGATGTAAATAAAGGGTATACACAAATTATTGTGCATACCCTTGACAAATATGAACTAATAAATAACCGAACAATCGAGTAAAAACAATAATTAATTTATGAGTCAGTTGATGTCCATTGGTTTTGGTCGAAAAAGATTAATTGAAATCCTTCTAATATGGTGTATGGATACTGAAAAAAAAACCTTAGAGATGTGTGTCATATATCTAATGAAAAATCGGAGTCAGTCAATAAAATTGTAAAAATATTTGTAAAACTGGCAAAAGATTATCCTAAATCTAGTCGTCCGAAATCAGTAGCATCTAAAGAAACATTCCCCGGTATGCTAATAAGTATTGAAGGAAATTCTTATTTAACGATTACTAGTGAGTTGTCTCTTGATAATGAAGTAATCCGATGTTCTATGGTGCAAAGGAAAAGTTTTACTCCTACAAAATCAGATTAGTACAAGAACGCTCAGATAATGATTATGATGTGGGTTAACACATAATGATGGGCAGATTCTATGATGATCCACATTTTCTAGTCTTCTCAGATTATGCCAATTTTTTTATAAATGGTGAAATAAATAGAGAAAATTATAAGTATTGGGCACATGAAGATTCTCATTGGGTAAGAGGATCCCATTCCTCGTTTTCATAAAAAAATAAGTGTATGGGCTGGAGTTTATTGGTCGACACATTTCTCTTTAGAGAAAAAATTGACGGCAGCAAGATATTTAAGTGTAACCATTATAATAATACTACATATAACGCAACACATTCTTTTTTTATTCAGATATTAATCAACTGCCCAATGATATCATATGGCTGCAATGAGGAGAAGCACAGGATGTGTGGATGTAATGTATTTGATTCAAAGAGTTCCACAAAGATGAATTGATAATATGATCTCGAAATATGACTCTTCGTTATTATTTGTGGGTTTATTTTTAAAACAAGTTTGTATTAAGGACTCTAATAAATCTGACTATAACGGAGAAAATGTCTTGTTTTCATGCTTTTGACTAACACTGTATAGATAAGCACTCAAGTGTATGTTTTGAGCTCATGCTGAAGCAGAGAATTAGAAATCTGTACAGTGGATTAAACGGTTAAGAGTATTAAACGATTCGATTATCTCCATCATGGATGTAGACTTCGACAGAAGTTAGGGACAAAGACACTTTTCGTTAATTCACTGACTTGAATCATCTAATATTATTAAGCAATCTTTTAAATGAAAAATGAAGTTATAACTGAATTATTATACTGCGTCTTTCGTGAAAGCATTTTCCAAGATATTTTATAAAATATGCACTAACTGAAAGAAATTATTTCTGCACAGTTTCAGAAATAGCACGAGGCGAAATAATGTTATAGAAGTGAACCTCGTTGCAAAGGCTTAATAGAGTGAATGAACTTCATTAAAAATTATATTAATCTAAAATTTAGAAAACGCCTTTAAGAGTTTTACATTTTAAGAGGGCTAATCCGACTTGTGTTTGTAAGGTAATTTTTCAAAATTTATTTCGTCCATACGGTTTGGTCAAATTACACCAAATTTGGAAGAGCGGTAGATGAAGGTGCACTAGAGAATACATGTATCTTATTTGAATTAATTTTCACTTCATGTAGGAAAAATATACACTGTAAATATAGGTAAAATTTGAATGTGACTAGCTCCATAATTATTGACATAAATCCGTAAAATTCATACAAGGCTTCTAGAATGAACCTTCATAATTATGTTCAGCAAGTTTCATATTTCTATTCCGTACCATTTCGTTAAAAATAATTTTCTAAATAAGTACCTTTGCCAGTAGAAATGGAGCAAGGAAGTGCTGCCTCTACTGGGAATCACACCGTAACTAAGCCGGCTATAAACTGCTTGAGTGAAGGTATAGTCAAGAGCAAAATTATTCAGCGGCGGATATATAAAAACAGCAAAAAACCCTCCGTGAAATTTGTAATAGTGTTTTGATTTGATATATATATTTTAAGTATGTATTTACTTACTATTTTGTTTATATTTTGTAATTATAATAATAGAAAAAATAATAAATAATTATTTATGTACTTTTATATCATACAATTTTACATTAATAATAGGGAACTTGCCTATAATTTTAAAAATAAAAATAATACTAAAAAACATAGCGTAACGTTGTAATCAAACGTGTACTTCATAAAAAAATAAGATTTCTAATTCCACGCGATCAGTATGAAGGATCTAAACAGCGATAAAATTAAAGTGGCCCGAAACGAGCTACTATTGACTGTGACGTCACACCATACAATATTCGGTAGTCGTCGCGCCGGGAAGCAACACAATCAGATGTTTTCCAATTCCAATTTAAAATCTTTATTCACAATTAAGTAGATTATTTACAACTTGTATGGGGTACAGAGTAAAATTTATATTAATATATACATATATTATATACAGAAAAAAAGAAAATTAAAAATCAATTCATTCATAAAATACTTAAAAATAATAATACAAACAAATTAACAAAGTATGACATTCTATATAAACATATGTACAATATGGTGTTATTAGACTTTGGTTGATTTATTAGTGACTGTTCTGATATAAATATATAATTGTGTTTTATAGTACCGCTTATTGTAGTTGTACAGATATTTTAAAATGACTGAACAAGGTTTTTCAAAGGGCCAATCTGATAATTTGCCTAAAGTGGATATGTTTATGGTGGCATCTTTTATACAAAATAGTGAAAGTTTTTCCCTTGGAGAGGTCCGCGGGGTCAAGGCAGAGAAGTATGTATTTTTTTTAGCTTTTAGTAATAATTTATAAACATAAAATAGTTACGACGTGATCACGGAATAAAATGAAATAACTACAAAATGCTTAGTCGCAACTAAGCTTTTTTAGCAGACTTAGTCTTATGTTTGAAAGAATTTAGGGTAATTCTTTACAACAGCCACTTCTATATTTTTCGTGTTTTTTTTTGTACACACGTGTAAAGTGTCTCTATAGAAGACATTTGCTGCAAAGGAAATGTTGCGCAAATGTATAATTACCTATCGTAGGTATTTTCGTACTATGTTTTGGGGAAAGGGAAGTAAGTGATTGTGTCGTGTTATCATTCACATAATAGATAAATGTAAGATTTGAATAGAATACATTAAAGGGCAAGGGAAAGGTATTTGCAATATACTATATATACTAGAGGTAAACATTTTACTCTTCGCAGACAGTAGTGTTATTGAACTTTTATATAATTGTTGCACATTCTGTAGGATACTCTTCGCAGTTTTTTGAAAAGAATCTTGTGTTTGTCTTATAAACTTCATTCTTACAATACCTAATGTATTGACTACATATTTAATTTTCTTTCCCGATGGTGCCGACTGTATTGGCGAAATGCGTGGCAGTATATTTTATAGTATAAACTAAGATTCATTCTTACAATACCTAATATATTGATCACATATTTAATTTTCAACTTTTTTTTCATCTCCCGATGATGCCGACTGCGTAGGCGAAATTTGTGGTAGTATATTTTACAACATTTTGGTGTCTATAGAAAATTACTTCAATTTTAGTAGCACATTGAAAATTGCAGCCCTCCGTAGATTCATATTTTTAAATAAAATGTCCTATAACTTTTTTATTTACTATTTGATTTTTTTCAAAAACAATGGATTTCTTCCTCTAGCTAACACTAACTTATAGCCCAAATTTCAATTCGATCGGACTTTTCTTTCTTTAGTTATCGTGCTTACAAGAAACGTGACGGACGGACAGACGGACGGACAGATGAACAGACGGACATTTTGAAAGTTGTTCAGAATTCGATGACGAACGAAATGATTTTTTCTTTGCGAGCGATATTAACGATTTTAGAAATGTCCCGATCAAATGCAATATACTCTTCGTTTTCGTATTTGCGAAGAGTATAATAATAATAGCTGTTTACTTTAGCACCAGGAAATTACCTTTACTTAGTATCACTAAATTATATTCTATCTACTAATCTTCTTTTCTAACATTGTATACACATTCTTTCTTTAATCCTACCCTAATTAAAATTCAATAATTCGGAATTCGGAATATTTTATTGCTTGCCTGCGAAAAACTAGTAGATAGACATATAGTATTTAATAATGTACTTACATTAAAATGATCACACACATGTAGAGACCTACATGTCTGTGAAATGTCTTTTTCATTTCTTCTACACGCTTTTTGCCATTTTGATCGACGAATCTTATCTTCTGGCAATATTAAACACTTTATCTGGCACTTTCATTGTAGTATTCTTACACAACGGTACAATGCAATATTTAAAATAAGGAGTTTTTGTTTCCATTTTAAGTATACACTTATAATTTATCTGAAATCAAGCGGTCGAGTGCTGGGATCTCCGTCGTCGTTTGTAAATTGTATGGTGTGATGTCACGACTACTCCCGCGCTTTTGAACCTGTTTGAAACGGTTCGCTAGCGCGCGAAACTTGCTTTGCTAGCCCTTGTAAACAATTTTTTATGTGTTTATATAAAATGAATAGATTATAGAATGTTTTATGAAAATTAAAGAATGAGAAGAGAAAAAATGTAAATTGATAAAAATGAAGAGTGGAATATGGTGAGGTACAACAAACAACATACAATTACTTATACAATATTACTTTACCCATCAATAAATTACGTAATAGTACCCATAATGGACTACCTAAATCATTTTTCCAGTAGAAACTGCATACACTAAATATTAAACTGTATTATGGAGTATAATATTATATAATTAAAATAAAATAATTAGGACGGTTATTTCTATTAATAATTTACGTGTCAGTAATTCCACTGTAACATTGGTCGAAACCCAAAAAGACAGCAGTTTTTATTTATTAATTAATAATAAATAAAAAAGAAAGTAATTATTATTATATTTCAGTTTATATTGCGAGTTGTATGTAATCTGTTTTGCGGAGAGCTTGGTTCCCTACTATATTTATTAACCAGAGTGTATATATCGACCAGAACAATAGATTTTATTGCTTTACTCTATCCCGTCGTAATGTGTTGCTAGTTCACGTACTCTGGAACCAAAATTCTTTTCTGCACGACGTTCATTTATTTTATATACGTCTGTCACTTTCGGAACTTCCTAGAGAGGCACAGTCAACGGAGGCTTTTTCTTAACTAGGCCCCTTAATAGACCTCAATAGGTTAAAATATTCCATTATTTAGTGTGGAAAATTTTACAGCAATTTTTATAACATAAGGTATATTGTTTGGTTTTGTGGATAAATCACAAGGTAGTCCTTTCTGTCATATCTGAAAAACTCATGATAAGCCTGCAATAATTTCGATATTCCTTTCTTTGTAGTTTTACTATAAGTTTTCAATAAATTTCTTGCAATAGTTCTTCGGAAGCTTGAGTGTTTTAATTTGCCACCTTACTTCTTACGGAGTTGCTAGGAAATGTGTAATGCTAAATCAGTGCAGTGGAAAATCAGAACAAAATACCACTGCTTGTCCCTTGTTGAGATACTTCATTCTTTTAGAAGCATAATCATTATTAAATTATACTCTCATGTCCATGACCTTTTCATCAAAAAGTTTTAAAATATTTGCAATGATCCTAACAAAACAGATTCTTCCAAAACCTGTTCAAATGTTGGAAATAATGGTTTTATTCTGCTCACACCCACCTGTACGAGTTTGTTTTTATACAGAGAAGTCTTTATTGGCATAGTAAAAAATTCAAGTTTACAGGTGTAAATCGTCATCCGTCATCATCATTATGACTTACAATAACTTCAGTATCTCCCAGTATTATCGACGAAGAAGATTGTTTATAATAACTCCATCTTCGTCTCTGGAATCCCCGTTAGTTACGGTTTCGTTCGAATTTTTCGGGGTGGTATTAAAATTCCAACAGGAGTAATAATACATGATAAAGCAAACAGAAAAAATTCTCATAAAATTCCTTTTATTAATGTGACCGGTTTCGTGAACAAGTAATTACTTCACATCATCAGACACAGGACTACAAAAAGAAAATGAGTATGGTGGTTACATACATACATAAATAAAATGTTAATAAGTTAATAAAACTTAAAAAAACAGGAATACAGAAGACAATTATTCCATTTTTTTACTAGTAAAAACTTATTGCTAAAAAATGTTTGATAAAATTTTGTGCAAGAAAGATTGAAATTATTTCAAATAATAAGGATTACGTTAGTTTAAAATTATAATATAGAATAATGTAAAATTTAATTAATTGAAATGTGTAAAAAAGAAGAAAGTTCATTTTTATATAATACTTACATTTTTATAAATAAAAAACCAGGGTAGTCAAATTAAAATTAAAATAGTTTTGCAACATAGTCAAATTGTAAGTAAATGTAAGATAAAAAATTTGTTTGTTTGTATCTAATTAACTTTCTAATAAAATTCTTAAAAATTAACGTGCTTTTCTTTAAAACACAAACATACACTACAACAGTTAAAATCTAATAGGGGATAAATCTTTTTAATAATGAAAATCGATTAAATAATAGTGCCCTCTAACGGACTATCTAAGAACTAACGTAAAATAAAATTTAAAATTAAGGTACAAAACTATGTGTGCACCAGGTTTCTTTTTACAATAGTGGAGTTAATTATATGCAGATGGTGATAGTAGCGAAATTGCATTTAACATGGTGGAAATATTCACTTCTAAGAAATTAAGGTTATATTGTTAATATTATAAAATCGAGCACATGGAAACAGACTTTAGCAGAAAATAAAACAAAATAAATTAGACAACCACAGAGAAAGTCAATGAAGATTGAAACTGAATTTGTGAATTCAGAGACAATATGTTGGGATCCTTTGAAATCCTTCAGGATTTCTAAACTTTCAAGGTTATTAATCAAATTTCCTTTTCCACAATAATGTAATATTTTAAGAGTATTGTCAAATGTGTGGTTGTTATCTACTAGATGTTTGGCGAAATGGGAAAAACCTGAGGATGAGCTAATACACCGGACGTGTTCTTTTAACCGTGTTTTAAAATTTCTCTATTATGTGCAACCAATATATGTGCCGTTGCATGTGTTGCACGAAAGTTTATAAACCCCACATCTATCTAGTGGATCTATTTGATCTTTACCATTGACAAACAACTTTTCTATAGAGTTAGTTGATTTAAAGGAGATATGAAAAATATTTTTAAAGCAGTTAGAAATTTTATATGAAACCGGACCGAACCTATGAACGTAAGAGAACGGTACGGAATTTCAGATGGAACTTCTCTGTATGTATTTATGTACACTGTATTTTGGACATATTTATTTAATCTTTTGGTTAGTAAGGTATCAATTAAAGTAGTGTTATAGTTATGAGTGGCCGCTATTGTTTAATAACCGAAAGTTCCTGATTGAAATTATTTAGAGATAAAGGTACTTTTAACAATCTGTTAATATAACAATTAATAGCTGCCTCCTTATGTGAAAAGGGATGTAGTTAAGTGTTATCGATAACTACACCAGTGTGTGTAGATTTTCTATAAATATTAAAAGAATGCTTGTTATCTTCTAAAGTAATATTTAGATCTAAAAAGTTTATAGAACGGTTATTGTTTTGTATTTCTAATGTGAATTTAATTGTTGTGTGAATAGAGTTGACGTAATTTAAAAAAGTTGGTAATATGTCTGAGGGACCTGACCAAAGATAAGGATATCATCAACATTACGATAATAGTATTGTATATACTGGGTATATGGGTTGTTCTTTAAAATGTGTGTTGATTCTAAGTAATGCATAAAAATATCTGCTAAAATAGGAGACAAAGGACTTCCCATTGCTAAACCGGTCTAGCAATGGGAAGTCCATTTTCTTTTTGTAGTCCTGTGTCTGATGATGTGAAGTAATTACTTGTTCACGAAACCGGTCACATTAATAAAAGGAATTTTATGAGAATTTTTCTGTTTGCTTTATCATGAATAATTACTCATATGGGATTAACCTACCTACGTTGGAATAATAATATTCACATTTTCAATTTCATCCAAAAGCTCATATAACTTCAATTCAATGAAACAAAAAGACTAATTTTAGGAATTTCAATAATTGAAATCTCTTTATTTAGCAAATAAGCTATTAAACAAACATTTTTAGAGTATAAGATACAGCAAATCTAAAATGACACAATCCATTTTAAGAGTTAATTATCATAATCCTAATTTCATGAATCTAAGCTTAAAAATATCTACAACATATATTTTTCTTGGGTGTCGTCGAGATGATATGACAGGTGAAATTTATGGAAGAGATGTCTTTAGCACAGTGAATGCTTATCGTTGGAATTTGAAAACTAATTTCGGATTTTTAGATAATCATGCTCGTCCACATAGAGCTGGGAAAGTATTAAAACTGTTAGAACTGGAAATTATTCATTCATCATTTACCTCATTTATCTTTACTTCCACTCTCTCCAGATCTGAACTCCATTTAATATGCATGAGAGATATTTAGAATATCACTTATGAACCGGCAACCACCTGTTAATGACGTTAGGACTCTAAGACGAGTGCATCTGTACTTATAGGATACTTTGGACCAAGAGGAGATAAATTACTTGATGTGAAGCATCCCTAGAAAAGTTCAAACAATGCTAGCAAACAGGGATGGAATCACCCCTACTGTTTTTATGGCATTAATGATAGTCGTTTAACCAGGCTTACAAAACTTTTTTCTTTCTCAACAAAAACAAAATAAACTAAATCTAATTCTATCGGACAAACTAACTGATATTGTTAGTGTTTGGGTATTCCATTTAAAAACATGTTATTTGACTCAAAATATTTAGAATGAGGTATTCAATTGTTTTTTGGATTCCATCATCATAATCAGCATGAAAAATACTAAAATCTGATAATCTAACCAACTTCTTGGATCGAATACTAACAATTTAGGATTTTGGACTGGTACTCACTTAACTTGGATTAGCCTGTATGCCACATGTATTGTGGAATAAATTACGACGTTAATATGTCATCCTGTTTTCACGTTCGAGATAAAATTTTTGTCTAAGTTTAAATCATCTATCTTTTAGATCCAGTTGTATAAAGGTGGTTGTCTATTCATGAAGAGACTGTTAGAATGTAACTTTTAATGCAACAAATGATATAATACTTGATGACTCTTTTATTATAGATTCATGGCTATAGCAGAGACTGATATGTCTGGTAATAATGTTAATTAATGTAAAATTTTTGCTATAAATTATTTTGCAGGTTTATAGAGCGTTTTATTGCCATTAAAATGCAAATTACCTCCATTTATAACATCTCTAGTGGTAATTAAACTTTTATGAGCTCTTATAGAGAACACTGTGGAGTTTACTACCATATTTGAATTAAACTACGGGAAATTTTAGCACTACAAACATATTGTTACGTGTTTACTATCCACACAAACACCTATACTCGTAGATTCGTTGATTGAAAGTCCAGGTAACACTTACTCACTACTTTATTTACTAATTAACAATTAACAACAATAGATTAATCACTGTCCTAATTATAATCACAACTAAACACTTATAAGTCTCTTTCGTATTTCTTCTTTACTCGTTCACGTTCGACTTCCGACTAAGACTCGGCACACCGTGTGTCTTATTTATACATCCATTCACACGATCTAGAGGAGTCCAGAATATTCCCAGCCGTTAGCGTACAATTCCAGTCTCATCTAACCAGTCTGCACAGTCCAGTGGCGTAACAATATTTTTGTTAAAAAATTGAAAATTCGCACCATATAAAAACGCTAAAACTCAAGTACCACATTTTTTGTTAATTTTTTTACAATTGCTTTAAAAATATGTTATTCATTGCTGTACATGCATATTTAGTGTGTTACTTCAGTTTCACACTTTAACAACTTCTTTATATTTAAATTTATTTATCAATATTTTGTAAGCGGTTAGAAAATTGTAAAGCCAAATTTGTCATAACGACACATAGTAATAATAAACATACAGTCTATTCATACAAAGTAATAGAATGCGTTATTCATAGGCGTACGCCAGAAATCAGTTTCAAAACGGATAGTCATTTTGAAAATGAATCAATTTCAATAAATATTAAAGTTTGTTTTTTATTGTGATTTAAAATTAAGCTAACCTACCAGAGGAGTCCAGACCTCTGTAATCTTAGTGTTGCCAAATCTGGGGAATTTTTTCCCTAGATTTAGTTCATCTTCCAAATATGGGATTTAGCGGATTATTTGAAATATAAGAGAATTCTAAGTATTCTTTCTATTTATAAAAGATTCGCTAAATTCCCTATTTCCCTATTTTAAATAAACACCTAGACCCTAGATGGCATCATTGTAATTTGTTGGATATTTAATGTAAACAGATTTGTAGAACGTCATTATGATGTAGGTTTGAGAGACTTTTTGTTGAACATATTGATTATAATCTCATAAATATGTTTGTTCAGAAAACACAGCTGTAGCTATATAATCATTTTTTTTTATAATTATAATTATTTTTATTGATTTCCATAGAGAAAAAAAGTTGTTGTTGTGTCATAATATATTAAAAAAGAAAGAAGAAGAATATTTGTTTGCATTGCGCAGTAAAAGTTCCGCTAATTTAAACCAATGTTTTGCTCATTAAGACATTTGTGCTCCGTAAATACCTCGTGCATGTTCCTATTACCAGCTGTGAGTTGGGACAACTGAAGAAACTCAAGGTTTTGGAAGCAGTGCTGGAATTTAAAAACATTTCAGATCCTTCGATTTATTTACTTATTATATCCATTTATAAAGAACAATGTTCAACAAATAAAAACTCATAAAATATATAAAATAGTATAGTAAATAATTTCAACAGTGACTAACTTCATAATAAATACAAATAGAGATAAATGAATGCAATATAGTAGGCAGGATTTTCACCAAAAAATAATTAGTCAAATTCCATGGCATTCAAGGTTTTTCATGACAAAAATCACATACAATTCTATTACTTTAGGAAGTTTAATAAATAAAATATTTTCATGTTATTGTTTAACGAAAACAGTAAGTGTCAAAAATGTTACAAATAACAAAATATATTTATTTACATATTATTAAGTTTCACAGAGGGTGGTATAAAAACGCTTAGATTAAATTATTTTACAAAACGTTGAGTAGAAAAATATTTGTCTCTAAAATAATATGATTTGAAACTTTGATTTAATTTATTAACCAACTGCAAATTAAGAGGGCTAATCCGCCTTGTGTTTGTAAGGCAGTTTTTTTAAATTTATTTCGTCCATACGGTTTGGTCAAATTACACCAAATTTGGAAGAGCGGTAGATGAAGGTGCACTAGAGGAGACATGTATCTTATTTTAATTAATTTTCACTTCATGTAGGAAAAATATACACTGTAAATATAGGTAAAATTTGAATGTGATTAGCTCCATAATTATGGACATAAATCGGTAAAATTCATACAAGGCTTCTAGAATGAACCTTCATAATTATGCTCAGCAAATTTCATATTTCTATTCCGTACCATTTCGTTAAAAATAATTTTCTAAATAAGTACCTTTGTCAGTAGAAATGGAGCCTCTACTGGGAATCACACCGTAACTAAGCCGGCTATAAACTACTTGAGTGAAGGTATAGTCAAGAGCAAAATTATTCAGCGGCGGATATATAAAAACGGCAAAAACCCTCCGTGAAATTTGTAATAGTGTTTTGATTTGATATATATATTTTAAGTATGTATTTACTTACTATTTTGTTTATATTTTGTAATTATAATAATAGAAATAATAATAAATAATTATTTATGTACTTTTATATCATACAATTTTACATTAATAATTCCAGATACATTTACAAAAAGAAATAAAAATAAGTACACTTCTAGAATAATTTTAATTAATAAAAAAAATACAAATGTAGACCTTTCATAGGAATTCTGGGCGGCATCCCAGAGGTGGATTAAAACCTAATACTATATTCCAAAAAACGCGCAATATAATAATTTGGTATAGGTTGCATATCTCTAAATTGAAATATAATACTTTGACCTTTACTGGATTAGCGTCTGACTAATGCCTTGGTATGGGAGCCACCCAGGAGAGCATATGTTATACTCTCCTGACGTGTGTCGCTACACCTACTCTGCCTTTTTTATACTCAGTGCATACGTACTCTCGTAGTATTTTGTGTCAGCCAGTAACACAGAATTCAAAACTCTGTGCTAGTAGTAGTTTTACCTAATCGACGTAAATATATAAATAAGCGAACATATACCTACCGGGTAATTTTTTATTCAGATTCGTATTCGCACCCCTACAGTTAGTAATTCTATAATTAATTCCACTACTACTTTTAACCCAAACTCAATTGTTTGAAGATATTAACAGTTGATTTTCTGTAATACGGTGGTAGTCGCACGGTAACTTTGTTATTTTTGGATATACAAAACTAGATTCGGAATGGATATTATTGGCATAAATTATTTTTTCGTCATTTTCAAAGGTTCAGAAGTGATCTCAAAGCGTAATTCTTGAATGGAATACCATGTATAGCAGTACATTATTTTTTTACTATGGAAACAAAAATTAACTTCACAACTGGAATAAAAAATAAAATATATACTTACTTGCATTAAAAAATTACACACTGAACTCATTTTAAAATGTCAGAAATTTTATTTTTATACTTTCGACATCCATTTCCAATTTATTTTTTTGTCTCCAAAACGAAAAAACCTACAGTAGTATAAATGCCGCTATGAATAATAGATATTCAACTGTCTATCAACAAAATAACTGAATTTAGTTAAGTATAGAACATGTTAAATACATTAAGTTGCAGTAGAATTCACTGAAGAAATCAAAAATGCAAAAATATGCAAGATGACATTTTTATGCCAATACGCAAAATTTATGTTTAGCCCTATACGATTATCCATTCAACTTTATTTGTCCAAATCTGAAACAGTTACAGGGGTGCGAAACCAAGCTGAATTATTTATCAATTTTGTGCATTATTATTTTCGAATTGAAATCAGCCACGTGATCTAAATAGAATGGGCAACAAACGTAAATTAGGAGCTTCAATAACTTTGATTCGTAAAAGGTGAGTAACTGAGAATTTTTAAATAATATGGATATGTTCCAAATTATTTTAATTACCTGTTTAACAGAGCTGTAAAAAAAAGATGGAGAAAAGGTAACTCCGTTCTACCAGAACATTCTCGACTTGAAGAAGACCTAACTTACCAAAGCGAGACGTTGGCCGAATTCAGTTCTGCCAAAGATAAATGATCCTAAAACACTTTCTGATTTACGTCCCATTAGTCTCCTACCGGTTTTATCAAAAATATTAGAAAAAATTGTACAAAATCAAATTAAAACATACTTGTCTGCGAACGTGTTACTTCCTGTACATCAATCTAGTTTTCGTGCAGGACATAGTACAACTACAGCATTATTAAACTTACTTGATAATATATTACAGGCCCGTGATAACAAACTTGCTATAGCTTTGATTTCACTAGACTTTTCCAAAGCTTTCGACACCATTGATCATAATTTATTATGTATTAAGTTGGCTTATTATGGTTTTGACGCAAAATCAGTACGCTTTTTTGAATCATATTTATATAATCGTCACCAACAAGTATCTGTTTCCCAGCAAACATCCACTGCGCAATTAGTTACTTCGGGTGTTCCGCAGGGTTCCATCCTTGGTCCACTGTTATTTTTATTATACACTGCGGATATTTTGAGTTTTATTCAACATTCACATATTCAATCATATGCAGATGACACACTGGTATTACACTCCTTCCAACCATCTGAAACTCAATTGGCATCACATAAAATTAATCAAGACCTTAATTCAATCTGTACTTATGCAGCCAAACATAATTTAAAATTAAACCCTAATAAAAGTGTAGTTATGTTATTTTGTTCCGATAATAAGCGGATGGATATAAAAAATGAATTAAAACTAAAAATAGACAATACTTTGCTGATATTTTCCCAGAATTCAAAAAATACTAGGAGTAATATTTGATGAAAAACTACGATTTTATTCTCACATTTCTAAATTAACTCAAAAAGTCTATATTAAAATGAAAGTCTTATATGCAAACAGATATATAATGAATTACAAACTTAGAAAAAAACTGTGTGAATCCTTAATCATACCTGTGTTTGATTATTGTGACATTGTATACTTTCCCTGCTTAGATGTGCTTACTCAAAACCGTATACAAAGGGTACAAAATCTCTGTTGTCGATTTATATACAATCTGCGGAAATTTGACCATGTAACTCATAAATTTACAGAGCTCAAATGGCTAAAAATGGCAGATCATGCTAAATATCATTATTTAACATTTATTCATAGACTGCTGTTGACCTCCACTCCAGATTACCTTAGGGAAAAACTTGTGTCCAGAAGCTCTATTCACAATGTTAATATCAGGTTTAATAACATGTTCACAATGCCCCAACATAACACAGCTATTTTTCAAAGATCTTTTTCATACAATGCAGTAAAATTGTACAATGGTATATCAGAAAATTTTAAATTAATGTCACTGCAGCAATTTAAAATCTCTTTAAAAAATGACTTATTAAATGGACGAATAAATAAATAAAAGTAACGTTAGTTTTATGTGAAAAATTTCTTTACTTTTAAATTTTTATTTTGTTTATACATGTAATAAAATAGATATAGGTTTATTTTCCGAACGCACTGCATATTACAAATTTACAGATGTTATTAGTTTAGGAAATAACGAAATATAATCTATAGTTTTAAGATTAGTTTAAATCTGTTAAATAATTGCCTCTGTTTTTTACATTGGCATCCTTAAAATGCGCGGTTAAGTGTAAGAATAGCCTTGGCTAAACTTCGCCGAGCATTCCCCAACATCTAAAACATATTATTATTGTAAATACAATCTTTTTTTTGTATTTATTTCACTATTAATAAAGACGTTTTATTATTATTATTATTATTATTATTATTATTATTATTAACCAGTTAGTAAACAAACTATAAACTGACCCCTTAAGTCACGTGATGGCTATTACCCATCGATAAAAATTTATACTAGGTACTTCATCCCGCGTTTCCAATCTTTGAACCGTTTGTAAGTGATATAGACGCAATTTTTCCTTGTTTAATAATTTCCATACTTTTGTATACGGAAGTACAAGTTCATTGACCATTCATCTTGTGCTTCCTGATCGATTTTCTGATGCTGTAATAATTACTGCCTCTCCATTTTCTATATTTTATGGGCGTTCATGATTTCGAACAGAAGAAAGAAATTTATTATTTTGTTCTTAAATATTGGTAGGTACGTAGAACTAAAAGTTTGGTGTTCGTCTATTCTTAACAGTGGTTCTTACATTATTATTACAGTATCCATATTAATCCAGTCAATAGAGACGAAAATGGTCTTTGCCTTACATAAGGTGGTGTAGAAACCATTTTGAAATATGTTGGTTAGGTCTGGATCCTAATGAAAAATCCAAGTTTTCTACCTTGGAGCGCGAGCTGCCATCTTGAATTAAAGGTGCAAAAAATTGGTTTTTTAAAATAACTCCGCAACGGTTGATTCAACGACAAAAATGACAAAGTTAAAGAAGACATTTATACATTTTTTTATACTTCTATTATGTAACGAGTAACAGCTGCGGAAAGATGAACATTTTGCAAAAATGGTGAAACTCAATTTTAGTTTTTTTTATTCTTTCTGGCTATTTATTACATAATTATAATAATATTGTAAACTCAAAGTAAACTCATTTCCACACCACCACGAGGTAAATGGCGCATTTTTTACTTTCTTATACCTAATATAAGGAAGTTTAGTAATCGTTATTTTTTTTCAACCTCGAGATTTTGAATGATATATACGTTTTGAACCCTCCTGAATCCATTCTGGCTATTTTCCGAATGATATCTGTCAGTTCCTTTGTGTTTATGTGTGTGTGTGTGTATGTGAGTATCCGGGTTAACTCAAAAAATACAATGGGAGACTTCCCACATTTTGCAGTTAAGATTGTCAATAACATTTTAGGTGACACATTAAATTTGGTGAATGTGGTACCACCAGAAGAGACATAATGAATGAAAGAAGAAAAAGGTACAAAAAAAATTTTATTGCATTTCTGGACGAATCTCGACAAATTATAATGAAAAAACAAAACTTTATGAAAAAAAAAACTGTCCGCATATCTGTAGTATCGCGATAGCAGCCACAGTTTTTTGAGATAAAGTTTTTAAATTTGGTACACATGTTTTAAAGGCCAAAGACAATGATAAGTTCGGTGATGAGCAAAATTGGCCAGCTGAAAGGAAGTCCACGGGACCTAAACTTTTTTGTATTTGCCTTTAAAAAAATATATATTCTTGATGGAAGATTATAAATCATGTCTATAATATCAAGCCAAAAAAATATATTTTCCATGTACTTAAATAAAGCTCTTGTAAACTGAAATATTTTACATATTTGGCCTTATAAACTGGGGTTAGGATAAATTGGACAGTTTGACATTTGAAAGGTCAACTTTAGTTACAAAAAGTCATTGTCAATAAGAAGAAATTATTAAAGTATATGATATGAATTATTATTGACAGTATCGAATGACGCTGATAATTAATTATTTAAAAATGTTAATGAAACATTTCAAGATACGGTATTAAAATTTGATTGAGGTAAGTGAAGAATTAAATAGAATGATTTTCTTAGGTCAGGATGATATATACTGGTATAAAAAAGTTATGTGTTGGCCACATCCACAGATAATTCAGTTTTGCGATCTTAGCCATCGAAATGAAACTTGAGCCGCGCGGAGAGCGTTAAGCCCGAACGCTAGGCCGGAAGTAAGGCACGTAATCTATGTTCGGGATTATATTATTACTTTTTTCTCCTTTTTGATGGTTGATGTTGACGTCTTCATTATAGTTTTCATTCTCAATGTCATCTTCTAACTTACCCTATCTCATGGTTGTATGGAAATGAGTTTACTTTGAGTTTACAAAACTATTATAATTATGTAATGGATAACTAGAAAGAATAAAGAAAATAACAAAAATGGAGTTTAACGACTTTTTGAAAAATGTTCAAAATTGTTTCTACCGCACCTTACGTCCGACCCTGTATTTATTGAAAACGCAGTATTGATACATGTAGACCTGATTATCACTAGAGCTCGTAATTTAGGAGGATTAACTGTAGGTCATGTTTCAGCACGTAAATATGTTCATGTATATATGACACAATATTTCTTGTAATTTTTTTAGCGAATTCCGTATTATCCAGAGTTGATAAAGTCCATTTGTTATAAACACTCACTTGAAGAGGACTGGAGGTATTCTGTCTATAAACAAAAATTTAAGAACCAGAAGGGTATTAGGCAGCTGAGTAGCCCTTAACAAGGAATCAATCAAATATCTTTACAGCAGAGGAGTAACTATCAATTAAAGCGTCTGTATCATATTTACTGTTTACTTTGCAAATTCCTAAAATTTGTGGTTTTTGCAAATAAAATCGGTAAAAATGTGCGATAGTGAGAATGTAATTGACTGTTTCCCGTACATTATAAGAACCCATGAAATAGCAAGATATTGAAAATTTGGAGCAATAAAAACCGACTTTCAGCGAAAATTGCGCTCCAAGTGAAAATTTTACATAACATTAAAGCGAAAATTGCACTGGGCTTGACAGCTTAAAATCTCAATTGAATCAATATAAAAATCGAAGATTTCTGCTTTCTTTTTTATTTTCCTGTAAAGATAGCAGGCTTATAGAATCAAAAGGAACTTAATTCAGTACCTCCTTTTTTAAATATTTTTTTGTTTCTCTATAAAAAACAATAATTTTAAAATTCTATTTTTAGTTAATACGTAGTCGGTATAATCGGATAAAAATAAAAGACGGTTATTTTCACTTTGTCGACGTTTCGATTAATTATTTAATCTTCTTCAGGATTTAAGTGAAACAAACCTCCAATATTCACATTTCAAAAATGAAAGTATCGTAATCATAAAAACAACAGAGTTATAATAACCAATGTAAACAATCGGATTGTAACAATTATTAATAATAAATTCCAGTGCGAATATCACCATCTATTTTTAAATAAATCCACTTAAAAATTGTGACTCGGGAATAAATGAATATCCAGCCGTGATTGTAATAATTTGATTTGTTAATTCAGTTAATAATAAAAAATATTTCTTGTTTTATGTTTTGTTCTGGATATAGTCCAATAAATATATTTCGTGCATTAAAAATAATCTGAAAATTCAGCATTCATAGCGAATTGCCTTTAAGAAACCGCGTTCGTTCATTTTGATGTGATTTGACTGAAAAAGTACCCTCGATTGCATCTCGGGCACTTTTTGTCAAATCACATCAAAAGAACTCAAGCAGTTTCTAGACAACATGTTTTCATGCGCTGAATTTTCGACTAATGCACTTAATATATTACTACAGAGAATTTAACTGCGTCAGAAATTGTGGAACAGGCCGCAAGAACCGCAGAACAATTTAATACCTGTAAAATCAGCAAAAACATAATGAAAAATCTCTCAATTTATGAACTGAAAGCACAAAAATAACGTTAGCAGCTTTTAAGAAAACGTCTTAATTGTTTATTTTAGTGAGATCAAAAAAATTGAAATCCAGAAGTTTATGGACACATTATTCAATTTTGAAATCTATGTTACGTAATAAACAAACTGAACATATCCAAATATCCAAAATAGCATGCCTTATTCAAAAGAAAATCTGAAGGGTATAAACTCAAAAAAATCAAAATAAAATAAAACAGTTTATTGAAGAAGCCCTAGATGTTAAATATTTATTGTCCGAGGTGAGTAGATCTTAATTTTCATTGTAATGTACATAAAAACTGTGTTCTTCATACGTGGCATATATCTTTGGTATTATGGGAGCTTGTAGAAGGCATGATCTACACGAATTGGAATTTAAAGATATAAATGATTTTAGATCAACCATTTTAGTCTCAATTAAAGATACAAAAACAAAAACAATACCAAAATTCAAAGTTACGGGAAAATATTATAAAATATGCAAGACGTAAATGAATCTTCGTCCAAAAAATTGTATAACTACATATTTTTTTATCAATTACGTAAAGGAAATTACACTATACAAAATGAAGGAATAAATAAATTTGAAAACATGGGAATAGAAATTGCTACTTACTTAAATCTTCCGGATTCCAATTTATATACCGGACACAGCTTTCGCCGCATACTGCCAAAATACTGGTTGATGCTGTTGGTGACATCATTTCATTAAAATGTCACGGTGCGGTGGATGGATATCCATAGCAATGGCCGAAAACTACATTGACGAATCAATTCAAAATAAGGTCAACATTGCCAATCAAATTTTGAAATCAACTCAAAATAAAGTCAACATTGCCAATCAAATTTTTTATTTAATTGAGTACAGCAAAACTAGAAATTTAATAAACATCTATAATGGCATCCACCAATATTGTTACAAAACTGCCAGAAGAGCCACAGTTGCATTTAAATAAGTGTAATATCCAGAATATAACTATAAATCAAAAATAATAATTCTAAAATTTTATTTTATTTCTATTAAACCTTGATTTTCTAATATTTCTATGTTTTGTATGTGATAAAGTTTCCATAATATTTCCTTAGTTATAACTGATATTTTCAATATAAATTGAATAAATCGCAAAAAATAAAGTGCTTGTTTCTCATTATTATGACTGCTTCTAGAAAAAAAGTAGTGTCTGCCTCACATTTAATTGCTATTAAGACGCTCGTAATCATTATGATAATCCCCTACGGCTCGTATCGTAATTCTCACACTCGTGTCTTAATAACTATTAATAAATGATCCTGCATAATATACTATTACTCTTCTGATTGCTTGCTAAAAATATGTGTGTGTGTGTGTGTATTAAGCGGCCTACGCACACTGAAACATTAGATTTTGTGAAACTTACATCAGTTTCAGTTGTACAACGTGCATCATGAAAGCTGGGAGTTGCGTGCATCACAACATGTTTCACTGTGTATAGGCCGCTTTAGTGTTGCACCAATACAATCAAATGTCTTTACAGAATTTAGATATCTCCAGCCGTTCACGAATTATGTTAGGATAAACGTAGTGTGACGTCACCCCCAAATTTTTCTAGTGTAAAAATATAACTTTTTTGTTTTTATCACAGGTTTTTCGGTAAAGCTAGTTTACGTATGAACTTTTTAAAACGAAATAAAGTTCTCTTTATCATGGTCAGCATAGAAGCCGTCACTGAAAACCGATACCTCCGTCCGAGCTCTATCACAGATGTGCGTGCCAAATTTTAACTATTCGATAAAACAGTTAAAAGATTATGGCGTTTTAAAAAATTTTGACCGAAATTAGAATACCAGTAACGAAGAACTAGAGGGTATGATTGGTAAAGGATATTCCAGAAGGTACATATGTCCTCTCCAATTAAGCTATGGAAAATTACTCATAGAACACCCTATATAATTAATGTTAAATTTTTTGCTATTTTCCTGAACCTTGACACAATTTCTTGTAAATCACTTTCTGTGTAAAGAATATTTTCCCAAATGTGCGTGGGAGAATGGTGTACGTACTCCACCTAGCTCCTCTAGTACATATTTATCAAATACAGTATTGTGTTTCGTTATAAATTTTGAGTTGTATACAAAAAATATTTATTTATAAAGTTCCTTAATGGAACGAAACATGTTTATTTTGTATAAAATTGTATAGGTTTTATCTAAATGTCAAATATATTCAATTTGAAGACTTATTTTAAATTTAAATGACCACAAAGAAAATATTTAAGTCAAAAACAAGGCATACACCCATACATATTACTGCTGTGATATTTGATGATCTTTGGTATCAGAAAAAAGTAGTTTTAATTTTAAAATAACAAAATTAAAATAAGATTTTATATTGCCATTAAATTATAAAAATTTGTTTTCGGTAAGCAACTGCTGTTAGTTAAATATTCATTACTTTTTCAATACGTTTAATTTTGTTCTATATTAAATATTTGGATTGAGCTGGAATTTCAATATTAGAAATTTAAATACTGATTACCGAAAAACGTAAAGCACATTTGGTGACCGATTTCTTTGCTTTAGTAACGCATTTACCATACACGCGAGTTTTGCATTGAAATTTACATTCCTGATGCAGTAGAAAGTAGTGTGATCATTTTTACGTCGCACTAGTAAGCCTGGCCAAGCGATGGTAGATTCAGGGTCGAGCGCAATACCAATGCCATCGCGCGCTTGTTTACGATGACGATGACACGACACACTTCAGTTATTATCTGTCGGTCGATGCATAGAGTACTAATAAATAATAAATAATGTTGAGCGTAAAGAGTAGAAAACGACTGTACGCTGATAAAGTGAATAAATTTATCGGTGAATTTCCGGATTTATTCTATGATGGATGTAAAATAATTTGTAAAGTTCGTGATCAAGACTTAATGTGCTGGAATAAATACGGCTGCAAAAATTCATGTCAATAGTAACCGGCATAAAAATAAAAAAAATGGCGTGTCTTCTTTGGAACTTCAGTTTATGTTTGATTTACTGTTAATGCTGATTGCCTGTGATATTCTCCTGCGCATATTGGATAAACCAATATTTCGGGAGTTCTGGAATGAATACAATCCCCAGGTAAATTTACCAAGTTGTTCATCGTTACGCAGATACGTACTAAGTGTTCGTGAAGACATTGTAAATAGGATTAAATGTGCATTAAAAAATACACGACTGTGGTTATGTGTTGACGAGACGACAGATGTTATTGTACGTGTACTCGACCCTGTTAAACCAACATTTCCACTTTTACTAGCTAGAAAAGACTAACTGCGTGTACTGGCGAAACAATTACGCGGGTGGTGTTGGAGACTTCGAAAAATTTGAACTGTCAACAAGTCAAGTGTTGATGTTTGTGACCGACGGTGCTGCGACAATGTGTTTGGTGGGCCGTTTTCTTCAAAGAGACGATTGCAGGTTTTTACATGTTACGTGTAAAGTGCATGCGTTCCATCTTGTAGCAGAAACGATTCGAAAATGTTTTGCAGAGGTAGATGCATTAATAGCAAATACAAAAAAAGTATTTCTCAAATCTCCTAAACAGCTTCGAGCATTTCACACACTGTGTCCTGGTATTCCGGAACCACCAGAGCCGATTCTTACACGTTGGGGAACGTGGTTGAAGGCAGCTTTTTATTATGCTGAAAATTTTCAACAAATAAAAGCTGTGATACTACAGTTCAACCCTAACGAGGCTGCAGCTATTAAGGAAAGCCAGATAAGCTTTCAAGATGTTTCCCTTAAAACAGATTTAAAAACTATTTATAACAATTATAGAGGACTACACGACGCCATAGAAAAATTGCAAAATACTTCGTTGTCGTTAGTGGAATCGCTGAAAATAGGGGACGACGTAAATACACAGTTACAGACTATAAATGACGCAAAAAATAAGCCCGTTATTGAAAAATTCGAGAGTGTATTACGGAAAGATCCTGATTTTACCAAATTAAGACAAACTTGTGATGGTGCATCTACAGCTGCGTTAAATGAGTTCACAGAGTGTTTTAGTTATGCCTGTATTACTTCCGTAGATGTCGAACCGTCTTTTCAAAATACAAAACTATTTTTTCACCACAGCGAACATCGCTTACTGAGACAACTGTAGAAACATATCTGATGCTACACAGTTATTATAGAAGTGCTCCAGTTTGTGATAATGACAACCAAGCTACTTCATAAATCTGCTTAAGAAGGTGAGTTTTGTACATATTTTTATAAAATGTACCAGTATTAATAAAATTTATTTCCATTTATTCATTTATTTATTATTAGTTATCACTTAGATATACAATGTACATGTGTGAACGTCATTTAACAGTTTAATAATAATGTGCAGCACTAAGCTTACAAAACATAAGGAAGTACATAAAAAAGAATTTAAGGCGAACGAAAGAGTACAAAAACATACATCACAATATAGGGGGATGAGGTATGGACATCCGTTTAATTTCCGATATTCGATCAGTGAAGTTAAGCAGCACTGATCGAGTCCGGCAATTGGATGGATGAACGATAGCTCGTCTAACAGTCGGTAGGCTGTCAACAGACAATCCCGGGAAGGCCGCTAGCCTGATGCAGGCGGAGAGGCAAGCCCGGGTGGAGGGTCGAAGAGACCTACCGAGAAGGTTTGCCACTCTGCTAGCGGTGCAGGCGGGTAGGCCCAGGCGGTGGGTTAGTTGAAAGTCGAGCACCGTGGTTCGGAGTCCACGCTAAACTATAGGTCCCTAGGTAAAAAGGGCCCATTGTGGCCTACTTGCCTAGTAAAATAAGTAGCTACTACTACTACATCACAATATATAAAATATTTTTGTTTTTATTATTGTACTTATTCAAGTATTATGATATGATGCATACCCAGTACGTCTCTGTAGGATTAATGACTTTGGTCATGCTTACTCATTAGCAAGGAAATGAAACCAGACCGAAGTCCAGGACCGGTGGCTGTTATTGCCTCATATGGTTGACAGAAGGACATACGTAGACAAATAAAAGCAAAAGTATAAAATGAATAATCAAATACATACCGCTTGATACAATGTATTGAACTATAGCCGGCCATCCCATTAGCATATGATCACAACTAATATTCGTTGTGCATTCGTGGCTGTTAAATTTAAGCGATTTGATCTGTACAGGGTAATTTTGTGGGGGAGGGGCCTTCCGCATAATTTTAACCTTTTTATTGTTACGCAAAAATAGTAAATAAAAAGGTTATAGGATTTTATGTAGATTTTGAAAATCATGTAAGAAAAACAATTGAAGCTCACACAAGTTGGCTATAGTTAATAATTCTGTTTTTTTTTAAATTGAACACCCTGTACATTTTTACATTTTTAAATACCTAAAACGTTTTCTCACAAGTACAATGATATAGGGGTTGATGTGTCTATTTCTAATACTAAGGGAGTCATGTGGGAAAATTTGTGTGAGCCCTCCCCCGTTAACATTGATATTTCTGATTATACAGTGTATTCCACGGTATGTGGTATTGATTACATGAGTATCTTGGTTATTGAGTGAAGATAGAGATTCGCTTAAATGAGCAAAGTGGTGTAGAAATTTATGCCCATTAACATGGTGTCCAGAAAACAATTGAATTCTGATTGGTTTAGATTTTGTTTAAGAAGAAGCCAAAATCGCCATTTTAAAAGGCCCAGGGTAAGCATTTTTTATTTGTGGATCAATTAAAATATGTTTAAAAGATCAATTGGCAATAATTTTTTGAGAATTTTATAGTGGCATACTTAATTTATTTTTCAAACAGTAGTTCTTACAAAAATTATATCAACTACATTTTTTATTATGGACGCTATATTGGATTATTGCATTTTTAAAATCAGAAAAAATTGTTTGTTTGAAAAACTAAATTAAGAATGCGACTGTAAAGTCGCTAATTATTGTAAAATGGTCGTAAACATTTTCTAATAAACCACAAATAAAAAAGTTACAAGGCATTTAAACAAAATGTAAACCAATCCGAAATCAATTATTTTTTGGATGCCATGTTAATGGTTATTATATTCTGTACTAATTTGATCATCCTCCATCTGCACTAATAACCAAGATACCCATGTAATCCCACCTCTTTTGTGTTTGTGAGAATGTGTTCTATGAAGATATGTAAAAATATACAGGGTGTTCAATTTAAAAATAAAACTCTAGCCATCTTTTGTGAGCTTCCATTTGCAAATTCGACATAAAGAGTCCTAAAACTTTTGTATTTACCATTTTTTTCATAGTAATAAAAATAACGAAAATTAGAGCAAGTTGTAAGTCACAAGAAATCATCTTTTACAGGGTTATTCAACAAAAGGCCCATCCCCTATATTTTGTTTATTTTTCGAGTTAAAAATTTTTTTTTAAATAAAAACTCGTAGTGAATCAAATGGGCTCTTTTGGAATCTCCAAAGAATATAAGGTGGTCCCATAAAAGAGGAACAAACCAAACTTTCATTTTTTAAATGGAACATCTTATATTTTTTTACATTTTTGAAATCTCTGTTTTTGTGATTTCAGATATATAAATATGTTGTATTTTATCTTTTACTATTTTTTATTTATTGTAAATTTTATACTTACAGCATCTGCTAGGTTATCGGATTAGCCATGGTTGAGAAATAGTTAATTTGACATTTATGCCTTACAGAATAATTTAATAAATTCAAAAAAAATGCGTTATAATTATTATTATAACTACTATTATACATATTATACCAAATAAAATATTACCCGTTGAAGAGTTCTGGTTATTTTTTATAAATAGTGAACATATCGTATCGCTCTGATAAAGGAAACGTTTTCACAAATAATATTTAAAGTAGGTTTCAAATCTAACACAGATGCAGAACTCTGTATTTGATTGCGTCGGTTAGATGCAGAAGGGTATTTACTATTAACCAATCGTGGTGCAGTTTTATGTACTATGTGGGCCAGCACATGTTTGCTGCCAGAACTGCTGTCGGTCTTTACTGAATTTAGAATCAACAAGGTTAGGTTTGATAAATTTGAACTGAATAAATTTGAATGTGTTTTTAGTAAATATAATATTTTTGAACAATTTGTTAATAACTTTTTCCATTACAACTCTTTGAATTTCATCCTAAATTACGTGATCCTTAATATTAAATGTAGCTAATTTACAAGTGTATTACAAATTATCAAATGTATTGCAACACCCTTATGGGCATATTGTTACGCCTTTTTTAAATAATCGAATAACTAATTAAAGCTGTTTTACTTGTTTTATTTGCACATTTTATTTGCAAAACTTGGTCTTTGTATAAGGAGATGCAAAACACGGTTTTTGAATTCAGTAATTATTTTTTAATATTTTATAATTTTTAGCAAACATTTAGTTTTCTAATCGTAAATGTTTGCAGTCGTTATTTTTAACACAAT